>ML814969.1:49337-72468 GCA_009831015.1 Picea engelmannii | reverse complement strand
CATTGATGTCCACCTACATCAATCCTCCCCCCTTAGTAATAAATGGTCCCCATTGCATCAATTTCCCTCATATATGGGGAAACTTTTGTTGAATTTGATTCTTGGTGAGCCACTTGCCTTGGTGAAGAAGTTGTCCTACTTTGACAACCCAATAGATTTTTATGTTCTACTAGCAGGTTTCATTCATCTCAGTTTCCATGATATGATATACTATACCCTACTTAATGCAGTTAGGATTAATTTATGTAGGGGGCAAATGTTGTTATGATCCAACACCTTAAAAATGATAAGAAATCAATAAATTGTAGTCCACTTTGAGGGGGAACCCTCCTTAACAATATATCCACTTCCGAACACAATATGAGTTGAGATAATATGATCCTAATACTATATCTCCTTGATATATATAGGATACAAAGGGTTACAATTATGATGAAAGGGTTCAATGAAAGGTTCTAGGCGACCTACTAGAAATGTAATAATTCAATATCTAGGGCTTAATAAGGGGTTTTATACATAACATGGGGCTTTGTATAGGGATTAACATACCCCTCCCCTTCAAACAAGTGTTTTCATCAACACTTGACTAACCACAGATGATTCTGCATGAAGAACTCATATTCCCATGTTGCCTCTTCCACTAGTAGGTTCTTCCATTTAACGAGGTACTCTATAATTGCTCGATTTCTCAGCTTCTTAATTCTTGTTTCAAGGATAGTTTATGGATCTAGTATAATATTCCCTTCTTCATTGATCTCTGGTAAAATATTTTGGTCTGGGATATTGTTTCCAATGACTTTGTTTAATCAAGAAACATGGAACACTAGATATACACGCGAAGATGGAGGCAACTCAAATTTGTAAGACATACTTGCAATCCTTTGCAAAACCTTATATGGGACATAATATTTGGGTGCTAATTTATTGTCCTTCTTTATTTTCTTGAGGGACATTTTTTTGTATGGTTGTAGCCTTAGAAATACCCAATCCCCCACTTCAAATTCCTTTTCATTGCAATGTTGATGTGCTTGTTGTTTCATCCTATTTTGTTCCATAACCAAGTTTTCCTTCAATAGTTTGAGGACCTCTTGTTGGTTCCCTATGTGGTCCTTCACTGCTTTAACCTTTGTATTAAATTTCAAGGGTGATGTGATGGATGGAGGATGATATCCATAAAGTGCCAAAAATGGGGACATTTTTTATGAAGTATGGAAGGATGTGCTGTATCACTATTCCGCCAAGGACAACCACTTGACCCATTGTGTATCTTTATTAGATGCAAAGCAACACATATATCCTTCTAGACATTTATTCACAATCTCAGTTTCCCCATCATATTTATGGTGGTAAGATGAGCTATGACCCAATTGAGTACCCAAACAAGAAAATAATTCAGTCCAAAAATTTCCCATGAAAATTGGGTCTCTGTCACTTACAATAATCTTGAGGACTCCATCTAGTTTTTGATATGTTTTCATGAATGTTGTTGCTACTGTAATTTCTTTAAAAGGATGAGAAAGAGAGAAAAAATAGGCATACTTTGTTAGTCGATCCACTACTACCATGATGACATTCTTTCCTTCGGATTTGGGTAAACCTGTAATAAAATACATGGAAACTTCTTCCCAACGTTGGTTTGGTATAGCTAATGGTTGTAGGAGACCTGTAGTCTTTATTTTCTCTCCCTTATTATGTTGGCAGACCAAACATTGAGACACAAAATTTTGAACATCATTTTTAAGACCTTCCTAGAAAAAATCATTCTTGATCCCGTGGTATGTTTTCAAGAATCCTGAATGTCCCCTTGTAGGAGAAGTGTGCAATTCCAGAAGGATCTTATGTTTGATTTGGGAATTCTTACATAAGTATAGGCAATCATGATACCATAGAAAATAATTCTTCCATACAAAATTATCTACTGAATTGGGGTCTTCATGTAATTGTTGAATTATCTTTCATACCTTTTGATCTTGATTCCATTCTATCCTTGCTTCTTCCACCCAATATGATTGTGGGATAAAAATAACACATAATGAACCTTTTGTTTCTTCTTTCCTAGAAAGGGCATCTGCCACAACGTTATGTTTTTCTTTTTTGTAAATAATTTCAAATGCATAACCCAACATCTTTGTAACCCATTTTTGTTGCTCTTTTGAAGATAATCATTGCTCCAAGAAGTACTTCAAACTGTCATGATATGTATTTACCTTGAAGTGTCTTCCTATTAGGTAGGGGTGCCATTTCTGAACTACATGTAGTATGGCTAACATTTATTTTTCATAAATGGGTCTGACTAAGCTTTTACCTTTAAGTTGGTTTCTTTCAAAGGAAAGGGGCCTTCCTTCTTGCATTAAAACTGCACCAATTCCATGGCCCGAGGCATCACACTCCACAATAATTGTTTTTGTAAATTCAGGTGTGGGCAAGATGGGAGTTGTACACATAGCCTTCTTAATTGTTTCAAAACCTTTGGTTGCTTCTTCAGTGCAAGAAAATGCTTCCTTATATAATAATGTTGTTAGAGGTGCTACTATTTGACCATAGTTCTTGACAAACTTGTGGTAATATCCTGTCAATCCTAAGAATCCTCAAATTTTCTTCAAGGTTTTGGGAATTGGCCATTCCCTCAAAGATTTAATTTTTTTAGGGTCCACTTTTACACCATCATGAGATACAATATGACCCAAATATTCCACTTCTTGAACCCCAAAGCCACACTTGGAAGGATTTTCATAAAGTTGTTGCTCTTCGAATAGTTGTAATACTCTATCAACATGTTGTACATGCTCTTCCCAAGATTTTCTATAGATTAGTATGTCATCAAAAAATACTAACACAAATTTTCTAAGGAAGGGATTGAAAATAGAATTCATCAAGCTTTGAAATGTTGAAGTTGCATTAGTCAGTCTAAATGGCATAACCAAAAACTCGTAATGACCTTCATGTGTTCTAAAATTTGTTTTAGGAATGTCTTCCTGCCTCATTCAGATTTGATGATATTCCGAACGAAGATCCAACTTAGTAAAGAATTTTGCTCCATCTAATTCATCTAATAATTCATCAATGACAGGGATAGGAAACTTATATTTGATGGTCATTTTTTTGAGTTTTCTATAATATGGACACATACACCATGAACCATCCTTTTTGTAACCAACACCACTGGTGAAGAGAAATAACTTTGGTTATGTTGAATGATGCCAATCTATAACATTTCTTGGATCATGCGCTCAATCTCACTCTTATGTGCATATGTTTACCTATAAGGCCTAATGTTAGGAGGTACACTTCCTGGTTGCAAATGAATAACATGGTCATGATCTAGAGCAGGTGGAAGACCCTTAGGCATTTCACCAAATACCTTGGAATGATTGTTGATAATTATTTGGAGATCTGATGGAGCAGGAGCTATAGATATTTGAACATCAAGTGAGCACAATTGTGCAATTACACCCTGGTGTCCCTTTTTGAGTAATTTTTCCATTCTATTAGAGCTGATCACTTTAGAGGGTTTCCCTTGGATACCTCTAAGCTCAATTTCCTTTCCATTTGAGGAAAATATCATGAAAATGTTTTGAAAATCAAAGGCCATTATTCCTAGTGATTGCAACCATTGGAATCCTAATACAACATAAGCACCCCCCATTTGGATGGAAATCATGGGGCTATCCAGGAAATACTCCCCCATGTTGAGCTTAATACTATGGAATTTCCTTGAACAATTTATGGCACCTCCATTTGCAATCATTACTTGAAACTATGGTGCAGGATATACAAAGCAATTGAGATATTTTGTTAATTTTCAATTGATGAAATGGGTGCTACCTGAATCAATCAATATTGTTACCTTTTTCTTTTTGATGTATCCTTGTATATTGAGGTTTTGTGGAGTACCGATGTCAACCAATGCATGACAAGATATTGTTGGAGTATTGTCTTCTAGATTTGGGTCTTGTGACGATTCCAATTCCTAATCTTCTTCCTCTTTACAATCTATGTAGAATAATTTATTCTCACCGCATTTATGCCCCTTACTATACTTATTGTCACAATTGAAACATAGTCCTTTTTCTATTTTTTCATCCATTTTTTGAGGTGTCAGCCTTGTTGCTTTAGGTACACTATCTTCGTCCTCTTCACAGTGTATGTAGAATAATTTCTTCTCACCTCATTTATGCCCTTCACTGTACTTGTTGTCACAATTGAAACATAGTCCTTTTGCTCTTTTTTCATCCATTTGTTGAGGTTTCATCCTTGTTGGTTGAGGTATGGTTGTATTATGACCCCCAAAACGATATTTGCTTCCAATGTTACACTTGTGTGTAGCCTTATTTTTGGCATGAATATGATGAGCATTTTTCATAGATTCCATAATATTTGTAGGTTGTCTTAAGAAAAAATCATGTTTAATGTCTTCTTTTAATCCACCCATGTAATATTCCAACAAGTGTTCGTCACTTATGTTATCCACCCTTGTGACCAATACCTGGAATTCTGAATTATAATCTTCAATATCACCTAAGTGCTCGATTCTTGTCAATTGAATGAAGTAACAATGTTCCCAAACTTTCCCATATTGTGCTTTTAAGTCTCTTGTAAATAAACCCCAAGTGTAGTGATATAAAGGGGGTTGCCTTTTCACTGTCTATTGATACCATTGATATGGTTTTATCTCAAATTTCAAGGTTGCTATGTGAATATTTTTCCTATCATTCATAATATTATGTAGTTCAAAATATTTCTCTATTTAGTTCACCCAGATAAATACCTCTATACCATCAAACTTATTTAATTCAATTTTTGGAAAGTTGAATTTAGGACCCCCACCATTATTAACTCCACTATTGGAGCTAGATTCACTAGTTGAAAATTGATTATTATTGGAAGTTTGTTCAGCATGAATACTACCTTTATTTTCATGAGTCCCTTGCATTTTCATATCTCCTTTAGGGAATCTCTCATCTCGAGCTTGAAAGATCATGGAAGACATGGAATTTTTCATTTCCTTCGTGGAATTTTGTATTTCTTCTTTAATTTCATTCTTATTTTATTCCATCTTATTTTCCATATAATCCATATTCCTTTCCATTTCTTCAATTTGTCTTTGTGAGTTTACCCAATTTTTAGAATTGTCACTCAAATCCTTAAGTTTTTCTTCGAATTTGAACAACCTATTATGTATGTCCTCATTTTCTTATTGAGTCATAGATGAGACTTTTGGAGGTTTAGTAGGTTTTGTCACCTTTTTGGGACTCATATGGAGTAATAATAATAATAATCCTCTATTCCATATTTATCACAAATTTTGAATCACCAGAAGCAAATCTTCCAAAAAAAAGTTATGCCAATTGTCAGTTACGTACCTTATAAAACCTTAATTTGGAGTTTTTCCTCCGAGTTGACCTTCCTTCTGGTGTATCTCTAAAAAAAATTCCCTTCTGAGTATGAAATTTTGTTATGTAGTCCTATGATATGTTCTCTCTTCAATTTCATAGGTCTTATCAAAATTACATGTGCCAAGTGGAAGTTATGGTAACTTCCCCACACCTTGTTGATTTTTGGCCTTTCTGGGAGAGAGAACTTGTACAGCGTGCCACATGCACAATATTTGATTTCTAATTCTGAAAAATTACCTGAAATAATACAGGTCATCTTGTTTCTAATGCAACTAGTCTCACAGAATTGGGAGCCTTTCTAAATAATATATGACACTTTTACCCAAAACACTTGTTTCAGACTAGCTAATAGGATTATTCATATACCCTATTTTTCACAGGGTGTATCTCAAAAATTAGGATGATACTGAATCTGAAAGTTTTATGAAAGAGACCTTGGTATGTCCTCTAAATAACCTCGAATTTTCACGGTCACAGTCGTTACAAAAAAAACAAATATAGCGAAAGTTCTAAGACAAAGGGTTACAATTATGATGAAAGGGTGCAATGAAGGGTTCTATCCGACCTACTATAAATGTAATAATTCAATATCTAGGGATTAATAAGAGGTTGTATATATAACATGGGGCTTTGTATATGACTTAAAAAAAATTCATCCACTTCTGAAGTCTCCAATAGGGGTGGAAAATATGGTTGAAGTAGCTCCACATTAAATATTGGGTGCAAGCCAAGGAAAGGGCGAATACTCAATTCAAAATCATTTTCACCCATATCCTTCATGATGGTTTAAGGGTCATATCAGAGTGGCCTTAACTTCCTTTGGGTGTATGTGAGAATCTCTTTCTATAAATTCAACCACACCTTATCACCAACTTGAAACTTGTGTGGAACTCGATGTTGGTCATGTCATTTATTGTACTTGGCATTGGCTCTCTATAGGATATCATGAAACTATTGTTGGATATGTTGGATCCATTCAAAAAATTTGGCTAATCTATATGCCTTAGTATAAGCATAGGAGGACTCTTCCTGTGAAGATGCAATGGGTCGAGCTACATTAATGGGGGGAAATGGTTGGAACCCCAAGCACACCTAGAAAGGGTTGAGGCAAATGGAGATGTGGAGGGCTCTTTTGTAGCTATGTTTAACACATGGAAGGATCCCATCCCATGTATGTAGATGCTTAGAGTTGTACATGCATAGGATATGTATAATCATCTTATTGACCACTTTTGTTTGTCCATCGATTTGGGGGTGGAAGGTAGTTGATTTGGTTAGCTTGTTATCCATCAAAGACCATAGGTTATATCAAAAGGTACTAAGGAATTGACTATCCATATATGAAATAATGGTTTGTGGTAGTCCAAAATGAACCCAAACACACTGAAAGAAGAGCTTAGAAATGGCTATGGCTATGATACTATTATTACATGGTTCCAAAATGGTCATCTTAGAGAATTGATTGACGACCACAAAGACACAGTCTTTACCATGATTGGTGGATGTAAAACCTGACATGTAATCCATGAAGACTAGCTCCTAGGGCTTGTCTATGGTAGGTAAAGGAGTTTACAACCCCTTGTTCTTAATGGTGGGTTTAGAAATGGTACAAGCAATGCACAATATGATATACCTATTGACTTCCTATCGGATGTTTAACCAATAGAAATAATTTTGAAGTAATATTATTTTCTTCTCCACATCAAAGTGCCCTTTCACTCAACTATAATGTGCCTCCCAAATTAGATTTCCACACAATTGAAGGAATAAAAATATGACCTAGATAGCACAAAAGTGCATCCTATAGATTAAAGTATGGAACTTATTTACCTATGCCCAATGTTTGATATGTAGCAGTGAAGCTAGGGTGATTGTCATACAATTGGATCCACCCAGAGGTCTCATGCCCACAAGAGTTGAGAATTGTGGTCAGTACCACAACTAAGGTCCAACTGAGGCATTATGGAACAAGGTTTGTGATGCTCTTCTTGTACTTAATGTTTAAGTGAAAATGTTGCAAGTATGTGGACCACTTATGATGGTGGTCATTCTGTAACTTTTCGTATGTCTGCATGAATTGCAAAGGTTTATGATCAGTGTGGATGATTGTTTCCTTTCTCAGAATATAATGCTTCCACTATTGGCATCCCCACATAATGGAGTACATCTCCTTGTCATAGGTGGGATACCTAGGAAAAGTGTGAGAGAGTGTCTCTCTATGATAGGCCACCAAATGTCCATGTTGAGTGAGGATTGCACTGATATCACGTTAGGAGGCATCTGTCTCAATATTGGATGGTTGTCGCAGGTTTGGTAGAGTGAGGAATGGTACCAAGCAAAGACGACATTTCAAATCATAAAATTCTTTCTATTGTGACTTAGAACAGGAAAAAATAGATTTAGTTCCACCCTTGGACACTTGACTTAAGGGCCAAGTAACATGAGAGAACCCCAACACGAACCTACGGTAGAATTTGGTAAGTCCCAAGAGTATGCAGAGCTTTGTTAGATTCATTAGGGCTGGGAAATTATAAATGACTTATATATTTGATGGGTCCACATGCACCCCATCTTAATCCATGATGTAACCTAGATATTGAATTATCTACATGCCAAATTAGTGATTCTGTAGATTGGAATATAACTTGTGTTTCCACAAAGTGCCCAAGATATATTGAATGTGCTACAAATGTTCTTCCCAAGTTCTGTTGAAGACGAGGATGTCATCCAAATATACAACCACAAAAGAGTTTGAGAATGGCCGCAATATGTCATCCACCATCCTCATGAATGTTGTTGAAGCATTAGTCAAGCCAAAATGCATGGACAACCACTCAAAAAGGCCTTGTTTATACTTGAGGATGGTCTTCCATACATCAGTTTGTTTAATTGGGTCTTGGTGGTAACCTGAATTCATATCAATATTACTAAATAAATTGGCACCCTTTAGCTACTCAAGAAGATCATGAATATAAGAGATCATGTATCAATTCTTAACAATAATTTTGTTTAGGATTTGTAATCAATACAGATTCATCATGTACCATCCTTCTTCTACACCAATACAATTGGGTTCCCACAAGGTGAGGAGTGTGGTCAGATGTGGCCCTTTTGGATGAGATCATGAATTTGACATTTTATTTCCTCATTCTCCAAAATAGAGTGTTTTTGTATCAGGCCATAAGGTAAAGGAACACCAAGTATCAATTCAATTGTATGCTTGACCTCAAAATGTAGAGGCACCCCTATAGGTGAAGTGAAGATATATTTGTATTCCTATACAATCTTGTCTACGTGTTTAGAAAGGCCCCATGCTAAGGCAGTAGCGGTCACAATGACCTTCCTCTCACCTTCCAACTAAACTTGAAGAGGAAAAATTTTCCAGTCTGAGAGATTACATTTCACCACTGCTTTTTCGATATCAATGAAATTGCAATATTCAGGACTACCTCTAGTACCCTATAGAGTTGGCCTCCCAAAGTAACAATGACACTACGAGGTTTAGACTCAAAAAACATGGAATTTCCACATATATATTTGTCTTAAAAGAAAATCACAAACTTCAAGGGCTTTATGTTATAGGACAAGTGGAATTGTTGGTTGATACAGAGGTATCACCCCTAGCTCAACCAACCGATGGTGTATGGTTAGGGGTGTGGTGTTGTCAACAACTTCAATCTCTTGGTGACCTTGGTTGAGATCGGGTTCTTTTGGTTACCGATGTCAATAATGAAATGTAGTGGAGTCCCCTTCACACACATCTATGAATGGAAGAGATGCTCTCCCTCCTTAAGCTCCTTTGGCTATTCTATTTGGATATTTGGAATCACAATGGTAGCACTAGTTTCTACATCAATGATCTACTTTCCTTATCCTTCTCTGATTCAAAGTTTGAGCTAGAGTTTGATTTTTTTTCTTTCATCTCAACCAACAATTATTGTTTCAATCGAAATTCATCAGTGTTGTGCCATGGGATTTTATAGAACTCACACTAATTTCCAATGTCCTTCTTTGACTTCCCATTACCCTTCTTTTCCTTTGGATTTGACTAGTTACCTTGAGGTTGGCTCTCCTTTCTCTATCCTTCATTCTATGATTTAGGGCCACCTTTACCATGATTTATTTGTCACAAAATTGTATATCCAAACTCTCACTTATTCATCTTATTAAATTTCTACTTGATTTTTACATCATATCGATAAGTGGCTCCTAGTGAGGAGATGTCCAAGAAATACATCTCTATTTGGATGTACCTATGTAGGCCACTTCATTAATTCAAAACTAGGTGCCACTCAGAGTTCCTAATACCCAACTTTAAGTGCAAGGTATGAAAGATACTAGTGTACTCCGACACTATTTGGTCTCTCTCTTGACACAAAGTTGTCCATCTCGTGTACTTGTCATCATAGTTTCCAACAAGGTATAATTCCTCCTTGAGGGTATCAACAAATTCCACCCAAGTGAATTATTCCCTAAATTTTTTACACTCATCTTCGTTATGTATCTCCCAATAAATTTCCCACCAATATTTGACACGGGGAATTATGGATTTAAGGAGCATGAAGGTAATATTTTTGATGTTGGAAATTTTTTTAACAAAGTAATAATCCTCTAAAATATTTAACCATTCCTCCAAAGAATATGTGTCTATTTGGACTTCAAATAATTGAATATCAAAGTTAACATGTACCTTGAAGGGTTTCACACCTCCAAAATGGATTCTTGTTGAAGGTACCTTGGCCACAATTGGCAGTCGTCGAAGGATTTGGGAAAAATTTACATCATCTCGTTCCTCTTTCACATGAGGGATTTCTCAAGAAACAACTTGAAAGGATATATTGTTACATCATCTCTCTTTCCTTCCACCATGGGAGGCTACTTGGGCTGGCGAGAACAATATTCCCAAAGTGAAATTATCTCGAGACCCAACTCTCTATACCCTGACCTCATCGAGGACAAGCACTGAGAAACAACAAAGAAAACATTTCTCTTACACCAATAATATGGATCATATAGGGAATGAAATGAAAGGTGGGAATATGAATGAAAAAACAAACATAAAAATATTATAGAGAGCATAGTAATAGAGTGAAACCCAAATTCTATTAATGAATGAAATAGGAAAAGACTATAAAATGCAAATTAACACAAACTATTTAGAATGGTGGTAGCTTATCTCTAAAGAGAGAGGTGTTTCCTACGCGCATTTGCAAGAAGACATTACAAGAGGCTGAAATGTCATTTCTAACATAAAGTATTAAACCATAATAGTCACAAACCCTAAATATCCAAAACCATAACTCTAGGAGATGAAGCGCAAAAAGGATTATGAACCTCAAGGTGGCTAGTTGATACGTCAACTTCCCGGGGGTGCAACTTTTGCATACAATATTCATTTTGGGTGCACATGAGTAGCTTGTTGGAAATACCCAACTGAGAAATACAATTTTTGGTAGACCATGGCCACCTATTGGCATGAGTGCGGTTGTAATACCCTAGGTTTTATTTATCTTGACCAACAAAACGCTTCAGACACTGAAACTTTCGACATCACCTGCATGCAAGTGAAGTCTTACCCGTGGTATCTATTGGGGCTACAAGAACTGAGTTTCTGCATTAGTGAGGGAATGGGAGGTGATCATCCTGTTTATTCTCACCTATATGTTATATGTGCATTATTTTTTATTTAGGTTACTTAGTGTAGTCGTCTATGTATTCCCATTATACTTCAGATTTCATCATAAACCAAGTAATGTAATGTCCATAACTTATTGCACAATAATCACACAAAAGATAATTCTAGTCTAACATGCATCAAGAAAGTATCCATGATGAATGAAATAAAAGACAAATAAACATAGTAGTTAATGTGGTTCACCCAACTTTGGGCTATGTCCATAATGAACGGCTTCTTTATTATGCTTTTTGTAATTTTCTTAGGCTTGTGCACTGTGCTTACAAAGATACATCATGCTATCTTTTCCTCCATATATCCTAGTCGCTCTACAATGCAAGCCTCTCTTTTCAACATCTCTTCAACATTCAAACATCAATTATTCTCTTACACATAACTCTACAAAAGTCTCAACTCATTGGAACTAAAAGGGAGGAACTCAAAACGAGGAACCCTTATTCTCCCAACCCACTACATATTTATACATGAATTCTAGGGCTTAAAACCCTACTTTTGACATCCCAAAACCCTATTACAATTCATGACAAGTCAAGTTGACTCACTGATTGAGATTTCTTTTCATGTTTTTGTGTTTGCATGCTTCTTTTTCCTTCTCGATAGTTGGTCTTCCTTCTTTTACGCACCTTTCTAATTTTAGTATGTCGAACTGTTATCCTTCCTTTTCTCCCGCTTTCTTCTCTTGATTTATTCTTCTTCTTTATTCGTCTTACTGCACATTGTACTCTTGAATGCACCTCAACTGCATTATCCCAAGCCTGTATGTGCCTCAATTTTGCACTCCACTCCTACCTTGTCTTATTTCTTCTTCTGCTTCTACACACTTCCTCCCTACTTAGGATTTTCATGAATATCATCTCCACATCGCCTGTCCAACATCCCCCCAACACTCACTTGTGGCTCGTCCCGAGCCACTTAGTCTTGTTGCACGCTCCTTCTTGCTTGGATGAATTTTTGGGAGGCTTCCATAGCTGCCACAACTTCCTTTAGTATTGTGGCCTCAATTTCCACAATTTATTCTACACCCTGCACAGTCAGGGACATAATATTTTCTTATGTTTCATGTGTTTCTTGTTTCACCTTGCCATGCACATTTTCTAGTTCTCCTATCACCTTCAATGTTTATTCTTGTAATGGTCCTAAGCGTTGTTGAAGGATATTCTGCTCATCCCACACATTTTCAACTTCCACGTATGACTTACTCTATGCCAAAATGGTCATCATTTGTTCAACCAATGGAAGGGTGTTTATTCTCTATGAAGCTTTCTGGGCCTTTTCCTGTGCTTCCCTTAATTTTTCTTCCATGAACTTCATCTATGGATCTTCGACCATATCTGTTTATATGTGTGCACTATCCTCACAGAGTTTTACGCATTCTTCTTCCAACTTTTTGATGTTTTCTTTTGTCATCATTGTTGTTATTTCTCATCTCGCACTTACCTCTGGCGATATTCCTAGAACTTTATGTGATTGCAATTCCTCAATCCTCAAACAGAATACTTTGATGAATTCACCAATTTTCAAGACCTGCTCTTCCATAGTAGCCTCTACTACTATCGGTACTTTTGGAATTTCCTTGTACAACTTTTGGACAACCTCTTGTGTTTTATGCGCCATTATCTCAATTTCATCCTTCTCTTTCAAATATTTCTTGGCCCTTTCCTCAGCTTCAGTCTTTTCTTTCATCGCTCCTTCCACTTTCCCTTCAATTTCACTCTTTTGTTGTAGATCAGTTGCATATCGTTGTTGCAATTGATCCTGTTCATCCATCACTTTTTTCATTTCTTTGTTTGCTTCATCTGCACGGATCCGAATTTCATGCAACATAACTACTTGCAAGCTATGTAGTATGTCTATAGGAATATGTGACACCAATATATTTAGGTGACTTATTTTTTTCATATGTTCTTGCAATTCGGGTGTTGGAAACTCGATTTCGTCCATCTCGATTCGTAACATTCTACACCCAGTTGTAAACTCGGTCAGAGATAGATTGGTTGTTTGTTTTTCCCCAGTTGGACTTGTGGATGATTCTTCCCCCGATATGTGCTATGGTTTTAATCTGTCTGCTTCCAAGAGCTGCTCTAATGCTACCAACTAATATTTCACCTTTTGGTGTTGTTCTACTTGTTTTCTCATATTTTCCTCTAAGACCTCTTCTGTGGCATCTCATACCTAGTATCCAATTATGTCCATGTTGTCATCGGTCAAATTATAGGTAGGCGGTACCTTGTGCGCTTTTTTCTTCTTACACGCACCTCCTTGTGGCTCCTTCCCCTTGTCCTTACATTTTACTCCTACTTTGGGAACTGTAGACTGCACTTCTCTTGTTGATGGTTCTGGTGTATCACCTTCGCCATTGTTTTTTACATTTCCATGTCCTTCATCTATTTCTTCTTCATTATTTTCCTATTATTCTTTCTCTTCCTCTTCCTCTTCCTGGTGGCCCGTTCGTTCTGTTGGGGTTTTCCACCCATCTTCCCAATCATTAGTGATCAGGCATACATCCTCTGATGTTAACTTGTAGTTGGTAGGCAACCACTATGACACAGGGTCCATTTTTTCTTGAATATACATATGGTGCATCCCTTCTTTAAATCGCGCAATGTCCCGGTAGGTTTTTGTTGTCTCCGTTGTGATGCGCAGTGTATATTTGGTGATGTACATGATCACTTCAAAGTATACATAAAATGTAACATTGTTGTATGTTTTCCTCCTCTTGTTGGGCATATGCCACAAGTTGGAATACTGCGCGACTATATTACCTCTATCGATTGTTCTCATGCGTTGGTACTAACCTAGTCATTACCATCCTACCAGTGAAATCAAAATAAGAAGCTAAGCATAATGAAACTATTTTCCTTTGTCTTGGGCCTATATACAATCTATCTAAAATTGATTCACTAAGAAGGTGGCCCAATTAATTTGGACCCTTCTGAGCATTCTTTTGTGGCTGCGATTACTGCGACCGGTACTTCATCCTTATGACACTTGCGAAACAATTTGCAGGTCGTCACTTGAGTTGCAAACTGAAAACCATCATTGTTGATGTTCACAACATCCAACCCCTTTTTTCCCCTAAAGGTATGAAACTTCTCCTTCATAGCCTCTAATTGGGCTCTCTCCCCTACTTTCTTGAACAAGGTGGTTGGATCCTCTCCTGCTTTTGGTAGCCCTATGATCCATGCAATTAATGTGGTATCAATCGACCTTGGTTGGTCAAGCCACAATGTTCCTCCATGGACGCAGTTAATTAGTAACTTAACACAATCATTGATTTCCAGGCTACATCCAAAGTGTGGAACCTCCAGTAGGTTCAATATCCCCGACTTTTCTAGCCACGTTTCCCACATCTATGTTTCCAGGAGTATTGCTCATGTGCCTAGTACGCTCTTGGCACACAAGTACTTTTCCATCATCAGCTCGGGAAAATTATGCTCATGCATGATATCATGATCGAAGAACTTCAACGTGGAAATCTTTCCTAGCATGTCTCCTTCAACACTTACACCATGTGGGATTGATGGTGTGGCCGGTGGGTATTTTCCATTTGAAGATATTTTAACATGAGGTGCATTGTCTTTCTGCAGTGGTATATAGTCCCTATGAAAACTTTCTTGTAAAGATAAAGCTTCAAGTATTTCCTCGACCTATGGTGCAAATGATGGTCGTTTTGATTTCTTTCGTGATATTGTTAATGGTTCTCCAACTTTCAGCGAGGCCATTGTTTCGTGCGAAAGGTTTCTTTACTTGATGTGTGTGTTTTCTAGTGTGATTGTAGTTCGTCTTTGAGTCGACTCTGGTTCTCTCTAGGTTGCTCTAGTTCGCTCTTACTTTTATGTGGCTCATAGTAACAATAATTCATGCTTGGTGACCCTCAACTGCTTTTGTGCCACCTTGTCAACTGCTCATGTCTCTTCACGCCTTAACTAACTTGTCCAATCCGCCAACGAGATTGATGAATGATTAAATAAATTTTTCTTTATTACCAAATCCTGCATTGGATTTTTGTCGTGTATTATCCCCTAGCCTAGGGATAACTAAGGAGATCACGTCTCGAGGCCCACAGGTCCTAGACATGGAGTGTTGAGAGATAAATTATTTAAGCAAGGCCCTTGAGGGCCCCTCTTTTCTTCAATGCATTCCACATATCACCAGCAACAATATTCATCACACCGTTTTGGTCCTGAAGTGGCAGTGGGTCTTTTTTCATGAGGTCATGATTCTTGGTATCATAGTATGCATCACTCTGATATTTAAAGCACTTGAACATGTTGTATTGAATCCTTCTTCATTTCATGACATT
This sequence comes from Picea engelmannii, assembly GCA_009831015.1. Taxonomy (NCBI): domain Eukaryota; kingdom Viridiplantae; phylum Streptophyta; class Pinopsida; order Pinales; family Pinaceae; genus Picea; species Picea engelmannii. Next base: position 57,074 of record ML814969.1, on the reverse strand, counting down.
TGCTTGGAAAATCTTCTCTTTTTCTCATTCAAACCTGGAAGGGTCACACAATGCCCTAGTAAGTTGATTTGCCTTTAGGATGGGTTCCTATTGGTTGGATATTTGAAGAGTCGTCATCCATTCCCTCCACACTTACCACTTTCCATCGTTATTCCTTCCATCTCCCCTTTCTTTTTGGGAATTAGGATTAGCTACACTAGGAAGGGTTGTACCTTACCTCGTGGGAAGAAGGGGTTGAAGGCCCAGAGGGTAAAAGTAGTTTGCAAGAGTTAAAAGCCAATTTTGAAACCTTCAAGATTCTTCACCCAGGGATCCCCAAGAAAGAAGTGAAAATATTCTCAGTGAGAAAAGGGGACCCACAAGATAGCATAAACACTCAAGGTACTAGTTGATGGATAGGAGGTCTCATCACGAGCCGACCTATTATGACCATGGGCATGTAGCGGTATGACATTACCACATATATGGTCACCAAACCAGGGTTGTGGATCTTGGTGGCATAACCAAGAGAAAGGGGATCTCATTATGCGCCAACCTTCTCATTTCCATGAAATCTTTGTGGATAACATTGTCACCTCTGGTCATCAACCCAGGACAGTGTCCCTCAATTATTCCCTTGTAGCAAGAGAGAGAAAAATTAAAATAAATAAATATAAGAATAAATGGAAATGAATGGGTTAGGATACAATTGTATATGTGACAAGGTGAAACTTACCCTCCACAATGGCTCCCAGAGGTAAGAATCTACATTTCCTTGTTATCACATACACCCCATGCCACCTCACACACTTGCATGAATTGGATTAGACTCCACCTAGGAAACTCCATAGACTTGAGGGGGATTATCCCAATAGGACACCATGAGACCCTCTCTAAACCTAAACTTTTCAAATTGCATAACATCTTTGAGCATTTTTGGGGGGTTAGGGGGGTTTGGTGCACATGTTCAGGTGCTTTAATTAGTAGATGTGATTTACTTGTTATGATTATTTTGACTAATGGACCCCTGGAGGGTGTACTTGTTGTATTTGCAAGAATTTGCTCAATGGATAGATATTCATGAGGAGATGATCAATTCATACCTTCATGAGGGACTAAATCCCATGGATGGATGCAGAGACCCCATGCTTGGGGAAATACAGTGATGACCATCTTGCACATTGAAGAAGGAAGTTGTTGCCTTTGGAGGCACTCTAGCAAGCCTAGATGGATGAGTTCCACCTCTCTTCACTTAGACGATGGCCTTGGAAGGCCTAGAGACTACACACCTATCCCATGATGTCCTAATTTGGGGGCTAGGGTTTCATGGAAGTGATGCTCTGGTGAAAGAAGGGTGCTTGGCACAACGTTTGGTAGTTGATCATGGTGTGAATAGACCTTGGGGGAGGGGCCAACGTTCCACTTTTCAGGGCTAGACGTCCCCCATTGGAGCTCAACGTCACTCTAGAAAGGGCATGATGTCACCCTTCTAGGGTTTATTCATGTAATTTTGTTTAATTTTTTAAATTAGGGAAAATTGATTAGGTTGGCCCTGTAATTTTGAACTAAAATTAATTTTAGGGTAAATTTTGTATAAATAAACAGAAAGTGACATTCATTTTCTTCATAACTTGTCACAAGAGGACAAGGGGACTTAAATTTTCTCCCTATTAGGGTTAATGGTTGTTTTAAGCAAGGCACATCACTCTTGAGGCTTGTTTTTTGGCACTTGGATTAATTTATGAAGTGTTTTTGATGATCTAGCATTGTTGTACATGATTATTTTCGGTGCAAGTAAGTAAATTTTACTTTTTTCCTTCCTTAATGGTTATGGTATGGTTTGCTTACTCATATAAGATTATGAAATGGCATGTTTAATTAATGCTTGAAGTAAGAAACTTAAGGTGTTACTTTCTTGCTTTTCATTCGCCAAGATTTCATTGACTTAGTGTAGTAATTTGTACAACCTATAGAGCCCTAAATTTCTATCACTTTAGAGGTTGTCACTAATTATTATGCATAATACTTTTCATCCACAAAAATTCCAAGGAGAAGGAGGTTCTAGGGCCTAGAAGTACCTACACCCTAGCCTCCTCCGTTCTTGAGGTAAAAACCTAATATGACTTAAGGTATTATTCCTCCTAGGTATTTTTCCCTCTTGGATTGTATGCATAATCATCAACCTACCAGCCCTAGAAGAGAGTCACCTACTTAGACTCCATTACCCAAAGAAGGCACTAGTCTGCTTTCCCCACTCCTTTGACAAGGATCTTCAATGTTCAACCAAATCTTTCTACTTGATACCCTACTAACCTAAACTAACTTACTAATCTAGTTTAGAAACACTAACAACCAAGATTTTACTGCCATAATCACAGCTACAACTATAATTTGTAGCTTATATTAGCCTATTAACCATCTAAAACTAACCCAGAAAATTGTACAAGGCAAACTATAATCAAATTTGAATTTAGTGTGCATTAAAGTGCCTTTTAAAGTACTTTTCTGAAGGTTTTGTTGCTATTGTTGCTACTGTTAATTTGTTGTTGTTCATTTGGATGAAACATCCCTCTACTGATTGACGTATACCTAGATCTTGTATGAGACAAAGTGTTATCATTTTGAGGCATGGAATACCTTGCTATATTGTCTACTTAAGTGCATTTTCTGGAAGTTATAACAGTTTTTATCATTAATGATTGCTACCACTTATTTTTCATTTACTTCATACATTGATTGGCAACAGTATTTTTATAAACTCTAAGTCTTGTTGAAGCATTCATTATCATTTTTTGTTTCCCTAACATTTGTTGTTGTATTGGTAAGGGGAAGGTACACTTTATCCTCTTGCTTCATCCTTCAAAACTTAAGACTAATTTGAGTGACCTAAAGAGAGGGGTAGCATACCTTTACCTTTTTCCCTTCTTCAACCAACTAGGTCCTGGGACGTCTCCCTTGGAGTGAGTCTTTCCTCCTTCTAAATAGAAAGAGGTACCATGTTGGGGTGAAAGTGACATGGATACCTCTGTGTTATGCCAATCTAGACCTACTTGCACCCTTTAGGATTTGGGCAAGTACATATTGTGCGATAACATTTTTGGTGCCGTTGTCAGGGAACACCAAGTCAATTTTCCTCGAACGACACTTTTTCAATAAGCCTTTTCCTCAAAGAATTCATCTTACAAATCTTACCTCGTGACTCCATTGAGGGTGATTCCCTCACTCCATTTGATAATCCTTAAGAGGTTATCTAGAAACTCCATTGACCTTTTCCAAGGTGCCACCTTACTCTCAACTTTGTGATATTTCCAAGATATGGGATCATGGCACCCTGAGAGAAAGTGTATCCATCTATTGATTTTGAAAGTTTTCAAGGATACCCTCATTATTTTGATATTGGTTGAAAAACTGTCAAATATTTAAAGGCCTCCCAATTACTCACATTGTAGAATTCTTGAAGTATATAAGTGAAATAGAATTTGAAGGGGAGAATGTCCTGAAAAAATTGTTCATAATTTCCTTGCCATCATTTGTACAAGAATGGATCAAGGGTTGTTGCAAAGAAAAGGGTATATCCTCTTTTGTATATCTCTTCGGTAGGTTTCTTGAGTTCACAAAACCACAGTGCTAGACTTATGAGGATTCCCTTCAAAATATCGAAATAGCCCTAGAGGATGAAGGATTCACCACTAAGATTGTAGAAGATCTTAGGGGTGCATACCATGCTCAATTCCAAGAAACCTCTTATACAAAAGAAGAGATTTATGAAGGAGTTTACCAATCCCATGAGGAAGAGAAAGAATTTACTCATGATTCTACCAAAGATAATGAGGACCTGGTTGAAGAGTGAGAGCCTAAAGATATCAAACATGATGATGAAGTGTTAATGTGTACTCCCTTTGATGACATCATTCAAGCCTTTGACGCTCCTACACAAGAAGAAGTGAATATGGTAAGTTATTTCCCTTTACAAGATTTTGATGGTGCTTTATTTTATGATTTGGAAGGTGAAGAAGTGTTAGAGGATCCCTTGGATGTATTAAATCCTTCATGTTATGATAAAAGTAATGATGTAATTGATAGTATTGATGAGTTAATACATGTTGGAAGACATAAATGGGATGTGATTGGTTTGGATGAGGATCCCATTTATGATATGGAAGGACATATTTGAATATTTCCTTTACAACAATCATCTGAGGTTACTAATAATTATGACATTTGGAAACAAGAAGATGATATAGTTACAGATATTTTCCAAGCACCCAAGGATGACCTAGTGCTATGTCCTCGTGATGATTTCCAGTCATACCTTGAGGATTTTGATGAACATTCCTTTGAGCACTTGGATTTATTCAATGAAGAATATTATCAACCACCATTATGCTAAGATCTTGATAGGGGTGAGGGAGTCGCTTTCCTCAAGCAGGATACTTGTGACAAGGTAGTCCATATCCCTTCGATTAACTTTCCTTGTTATGTCACTAAGGATGTGTTGGCAGCCAATTCAACTTTTTCTATGTCCCTATAAGCTGCCTACACCTATGTATTTTGAACTTCAAATTGTCGTCGCATTTTGCAAACAAACGATATTTTCATTTCTTGCGACACTTGCAAATTGGTCTCCATTTGGTTTTCACGACTGTAAGCGTGAAAACCCCTCCATCGTTCTTTTAACTATCATGATCTTTGTATTGGTGTTTTGAGTGGCACTTACCTTTGGTTTATTATGTGGCTGAAAGGATTTTTACTATGCCTATTTGGACGTTCTTACTTTGATTGCGCAATTTGATTTTATTAAATTGGTAAGGCATTGAGCATATGGATTTATATTTTCAAGACTTGCCTAGTCATTGAATTACATAGGGGTAATGGTTTATTTTTGTTTTTATATATATAATGTGATCCTTATGTTAAAATTTATATAACCCTTGGCTTGTCAATGTTATGAAATCGATTGTCACCATGTTTTAAAAACTTTGATTACACACTAATACAATGGCGCATATTTAACATTTGGATTTGGTTCTACGTTGAATGACAATGGTTTGAAATCTATGGTTAATGGCGCATTGGCATATTACTCATCGTTTGATTTTTGGGTCGGCTTAATAATGTGATTTGAACTATGTTATGATTGTTTCAACAGAGGGTTAATACGTCGGTTGTACTTTGCCATTACTATTATGCATGGCGGTGAATAATACCACCACCCTCGCATGTGTACATTAATGCTTCCCCTTTGATCATTCATAGTGGTTAGACTGAGTGACTCTGCTCCTGTGTACTGGTGTTTTCGACCCAAACCCTTACCATGTGCTCGCACCATGGCTCCAGTCGTGAGGGATGAACCGAACGGCAGCCAGGCTCTGTTGATGTTCGACAGTGCCCACAGTGACCTTGAGGAAGTTGGATGACTCCCGTTCATACAGAAATTCGAAGGGTTTAATCTCTGCGTTGCCCAACAATTCGCATTGACCTTTGATGGTTGTCAGGCTAAGATCGGGGATGTTCAATTGCAAATTGACGAGAAGTTTATCGGTCTTGCTACTGGTCTGCCTATAACTGGACAACGATGGTCCAAGAATTGCAAAGTGGAAGAAGTCCCTTGGACTCTGCTCTTCCAGTCTCATAAGGTTAGCTCCTGTGATAAGGGTTTGCATGTGACCATGCTGAAGCAGCGTTGGCATGAGTTGTTGATGATAGTCAAACAGTTTATCACTTGCGAAGGTCGGTATGGTTTTGTTTTCTTACACCACCTTCGTTTGCTTATGGTTTTTATAGGTTTTTACCTCAACATGCCATACTATATGCATAGAAGCCTGTTCAAGATGTCAAAGAAATACAAAAGGAACTAGGCTGATAGCAGCCTCTTTCACTACGGGTTGGTTAAAATGATTGTTGTCTGTCATTTGGGGTTACATGAAGATTCTTGGACCGATTTCCTTGCTCTAAATAATTTTGAATATTCGAACCCTCCACAGGTTGACAAACCTGTGGTGAGCGAGGGTAAGAATGTACCCCCGGTACCCTACAACATTCTATTACCTAAACCCTTACCCGACTCACCTATCGACCTACCCCACTCTGTGACCAAGGATGTCGAGAATGTTAAGCCTGTGGGAAAGAAACCCAAAGCCTCCTGTAAACCCTGACCCTGTCGTATTAAGTGAAGACTATGATTCAGAGGTTGAGCATTTCCTGGCTAGTGAGTATCCCTATTCGGAAGGTCTGTGTGCCAAACCCTCGTACGACTTCGTGTCAAACCTACCACCTTGCTTGCAAAACGACCCTAACTACCCAGGCATTAAGATGCCATGTGAAGCCCCCGGTCATTCATCTAAACCCTCCCCTGCTCTGTCGAAGCCTACAGTGCCACCTTATGATCAATGTCGCTCATGGCTAGAGAGATATTATCTCGATGTGTCGATGCTACAGTCAAAGATGAAATCTTTGGAGGACCAGGTTACACTGCTTACCCGTCAAAAGGCTGACCTACAGTCCACTGATAAGAGACAAAGAACGACGAGATCCATTTTGTTTAAAAATGTGGAATCGGCCACGACTGTGGTGAATTCTAAGCTAGCGTAGTTGGATAGCCTCGTCACACAGGTATGTGTATTATCAATCATTTTTGTAAATAGTATAAGTTTATATAATGAATTTGAATTTTGTGAATAGCTCTGTCTACAACGTGGATTTTCTCTGTCATGTTATATGCATTATGTACATAGTTTTGCTTTGAATGAATGGAATTTCGTTTCCCAGTTTGGTTTTGATTAGATTTTAATCGATCTGATTTGATTCGATATGGATTTGAGTTGTTTGATTTGGCCTAAATTGGATACTCTACTGTCAATTGAAGTCATTTGTATCTATTCTAGACACAAGTTGTTTCTCATATTTCAATTTTGAACACAATCAGGTTTCGATTTGAATCGGTTACAATGCACATGCTATGTTTGGTGACAATTGTGATATGGTTAACTGTTGCGGTGACTTTCAACCAAGCTCGAATACAGTTTGGATTATGTTTAATGTGATTCTGTTTTATATACACCCAAATCGTGAATAGATACGAATAATAACAGTTATACCCAGTCGGTTGACTCGTGTTGGTTTACGCCACCATGTTATTAGTTCGATTCATATTGCAATGAATATACTGTTTAAATTTGATTTGAGGAACGAAAGTGACTATACCCAGGATCACGACTTGTTTCTATATTTAACTCAGTCACGATTTGTTTTGATTGTTTCCCAGTTTATGATTATCACTTCTATCGATCTAATGATGGTTGTGATCACTATTTGATTCTGCCTGTTGACTGTCAGCGATCGAAATCTATGGCAAATTTTGGTTGATGTTGTTATGAATATTTCATTTGAACATAATCAAAACAGTCTGCCTATCTTTATATTTTTGAACGATATGGATCTGTTATTATAGCCATAACGAATGGATTATGATTGTGTTGGATTGGATCGTATCTCATATGATATGACTCACTATTGGATATGAAATGGTCTTGTTACTGTTTGACCCGATTTTATGATAACCGTGAAACATAGTACTCTTACCCCTGTTTCGATTAAATCACTTTTGATTATGTTTAATCATTTGAATCATTAGTGATTCATTTTTAATCTTTATTGAAAGAAAATTGGATTTGATTCTTTTAAAAAGATTTGATTTGATTTATATTCTGATCCTGTATGTTATTTTAGACTAGCTACAGAATCAGATGATTCTGTAGC
>ML814969.1:16547-36856 GCA_009831015.1 Picea engelmannii | reverse complement strand
TATCTTAATCTTTTGCAAATGATATAATTTAATCACTGTAATCCATATCTGATTTCTTCCAAGCATTTAAAAAACATAGCAATTGCTTAATTCAGTTTGTGAATGACAGATTTCTCTTCTTCATAAGTTGAATTATTAAGTATAAGTTTTTGCATAACAGGTTTCCCTTATTGCAGAGATTTATAAATCATATAATTGTTATGATTTTTTATGTCTTGTTTGTCCTGTAAACAACTCAAAGAGCATCACAGCCTATCGTTTACGAGAAGCTTCTGGATTATCCGATGCGATTTTCCTTCCTCCGACTAGCTTCGATACACAGGACAAATTAGGAGCGTTTCCAGGTCAGTTTGTCGTTCGTTTGTTAGTATATTTGTTAGTATTTTTAGTTAGATATATCTGTTTAATATATTAGATTGTTTAATTTCAGTAAGTTTTATTTTTTGCTCATAAAATCAAAAAAATATATCTCTGGTTGTCTTAGGGCAGGAATCAAATGAGTTTTACAGGTTTTATTTAAATCTGTCAGTTGTAGATATTGTATATTTGTGAATAAGTTGTAATTCAATTGGTAATTAGACAGCTAACTATTAGAGTTAGTGTAATAGTAATTAGTAGATTATATATAGAATAGTTAGAGTAGTTTATATTTAGTTTTAGTTTAATTGATTTAGTAGTTTGTTTTAATTAGTTAGTTTTTAGTTAATTTGTTTTATTAGTTTTAGATTGTTTAGTTTCTTTTAGTTAGTTTAGTTTCTTTTATTTAGTTAGTTTTAGTTAGTTTTATTTGTTTTAGATAGATTAGTTAGTTTAGATTAGTTTTCTCTTTGGTCTTCCTAGACCTTAGAGCGGCCAACGGAGCCGTTAAACTCGTCAGGGTGGTTCATTCCAAACGGCTTGGATTATTTAGACAACCCCGGACCGGTTCCACTCTCTCAATTGACGGACAGACAATTTCGTCCGTCAACAGGATGCAATTGGGAAACATGTCCCTTGTCCCACGTTTTCTCTAGGGAAGAGCCTTCTTTTGGAATTCAAGGGAAGGTCGAATACCTTAAGAAGAAGTTTATTATATTGGTCTATTAGATTTCCCTTGAGAAATTGTCAATCGTCCTCTAGATTCTTGTTAGTCCCTTCTCAGACTTCGGGGATTGATGATGTCCAAGGTATTCAACCTTCAGACTCTTTGAGCCATCTTCATGAGTCCTCTACCTTTCACGATCCTTTTATGAGATGGATTGAGCACCTTTCTAGAAGTGTCACTTGGAATAATATTGTCCCTCCTTCCCACCTCCACGAGCTAGACTTTATGATTTCATATGATATGATGCATGCTCTAACTCGTGTTATTTTTGTGCTTGACTTGTCATTGTTTTGGTTTATGATGAAGCACATAGGAAGGTATTATTAGGTATTTCTAGGATGGTTTCACTGTTTATTTGACTACACCTAGTATTCAACCAACATGTAAGTAGAGGTAGGTAGGAATTTGCATCCATTGTACATACCATTGCATTTCATATTAGTATTGTTGTAGTTGCATTTGCATATTATTTTGTCTGACTTGTATATATGTATGCTCATAATCATGTGTTAGACTAGAGATGCTTTTATTTGTTTATTTTATCATATATGGACGAGGGGTTATATCACCACCCTTGGGATTACTAATTTATTTTGTTGAGATTTAGCAGGCACAGGTCATACCAAAGATGTTGAGGTTTTCATACGCTCTATGGTGAGCACATGTCCTCCAGTTGGAGCTAGATGTTACCCCACTAGCCTAGGGATAACTAAGGAGATCATGTCTCAGGGCCCACAGGTCCTAAACATGGAGTGTCGAGAGATATATGACTTAAGCATGGCCCCGGAGGGCCCCTCTTTTCTTCAGTGCAGTCCACATATCACCAACAGTAGTATTCATCACACTGGCTTGCTCCTGAAGTGGCAGTGGGTCTTTCTCCATGAGGTAATGAGTCCAGGTATCATGGTATGTATCACTCTAATATTTAAAGCACTTGGACATGTTGTATTGAATCCTTGTTCATTTCATGATGTTTGCTTGGAAATTATGCTCTTTGCCTCGTTCAAGCCTGGAAGGGTCACATAGTGCCCCAGTAAGTTGATTTCCCTTTACAATGGGTTGCTACTGGGTGGATATTTCAAGATTCATCATTTGTTCCCTTCATACTTACCACTTTACATCTCCCCTTTGTTTTTGGGCATTGGGATTGGCTACACTAGGAAGGGTTGTACGTTACCTCATGGGAAGAAGGGGTTGAAGGCCCAAAGGGTAAAAGTAGCTAGCAAGAGTTAAAAGCCAATTTTGAAACCTTCGAGATGTTTCACCTAGGGATCACTGAGAAAGAAGTGAAAATCTTCTCAGTAAGAAAAGATGACCCACAAGATAACATAAACAATCAAAGTACTAGTTGATGGATAGGAGGTCTCATCACGCGCCGACCTATTATGACCATGGGCATGTAGCGGTATGAAATTACCACCTATCTGGTCACCAAACCAGGGTAGTGGCTCCTGGTGGCATAGCCAAGAGAAAGGGGGTCTCATTACGATCTAGCCTTCTCATTTCCATGAAATTTTTGTGGATAAAGTTGTCACCTTTGGTCATCAAGCCAGGACAATGGCCCTCAACTATTCCCTTGTAGACCAAGAGAAAATGATAAAAATAAATAAAGTTAAGAATAAATGGAAATTAATGGGCTAGGAAACAATTGCATCTATGACAAGGTACAACTCACCCTCAACAAAGGTTCCCACAGGTAAGACTCTACATTTCCATGTTATCACATACACCCCATGCCACCTCACACACTTGCATGACTTGGATTAGACTCCACCTGGGAAATTACCTATACTTGAGGGGAATTAGCCCAATAGGACACCCTGAGACCCTCTCCAAACCTAAACTTGTCAAATTGCATAAGAACTTTGGGAATTTGTTTGGGGTTAGGAGGGTTTGATGCACATGTTTAGGTGCTTTAATTATTAGATGTGATTTACTTTCTATGATGCTTGTGACTCAAGGACCCCTGGAGGGCGTGCTTGATGTATTTGCAGGACTTTTCCCAATGGATAGATATTCATGAGGCGATGATCATTTCAGACCTTCATGAGGGCCTAAATCCCATGGATGGATGCAGAGACCCCATGCTTGGGGAAAGACAGTGATGACCGACTTGCACATTGAAGAAGGAATTTGTTTCCTTTGGAAGCACTCTAGCGGGCCTAGATGGATGAGTTCTAGCTCTCTTCACATGGACGATGGCTTTGGAATGCCTAGATACCACCTGCCTAGCCCATGATGTCATCATTTGGGGGCTAGGGTTTCATGAAAGTGATATTCTAGTGAACGAAGGTTTCTTGGCACAATGTTTGGAAGTTGATGGTGTGATTAGGCCTTGGAGGGGCCAACGTTCAACTTTTCAGGACTAGACGTCCCCCATTGCAACTCAACGTCACCCTAGAAAGGGAATGACATCACCCTACTAGGGTTTATTCATGTAATTTTGTTTAATTTCTTAAATTAGGGAAAATTGATCAGGTCGGTCCTGTAATTTTGAACTAAAATTAATTTTATGGTAAATTTTGAATAAATAAACAAAAAGTGACATTCATTTTCATCATAAATTGTCACAAGAGGACAAGGGGACTGGAATTTTCACCCTATTAGGGTTAATGGATGTTTTAAGAAAAGCGCATAACTCTTGAGGCTTGTTTTTTGGCACTTGGATTAATTTATGAAGTTTTTTTGGTGATCTAGCATTGTTCTACATGATTATTCTTGGTGCAAATAAGTGAATTTTAATTTTGTCATTGCTTAATGATTATGGTATGGTTTGCTTACTCATATAAGATTATGAAATGGCATGTTTAATTAATTATTGAAGTAAGAAACTTAAGGTGCTACTTTCTTTCTTTTCATTTACCAAGATTTCATTGAACTAGTCTAGTAATTTGTGCAACCTCTAGAGCGCTAAAGTGATAACAATTTTGATGCAGGAGCATCGCCATCAACATTCAAAAGGGCCAAGTGGAGGACAACTCAACATCCATCACGCACATTCAAATTGGTTTTGGATTCCAAGGAGAGTGCGTCACTTTAATGTTTTTAAAATATTGTAATTAAAGGCTCGTAAGATTTTTAGGCATGAGCCATTGTAAACAATCCAGGAGATTGTAATTTCTTTAATTCCCAAAGGATTTTACATATTTGGAGCATCGACTCATATCTATATTGTAAATGCTCATTTATTTGTAATAAGATTAGTGGCAGAATGATTTAATTATGATGTGAAATAACTAGAGTAGTTGGAAGGAAGGCTCGAGAAGCCCCTTCGTGTATAAATGTATGCAATCTATTCCCAAAATAGGTGGTTGAATATTATTGTATTTGTTGTTGAGACCATTGTGATTACTGCGAAGAAAGAGAGAAGATGAGAGCTGTGGGAACTCTTGTAAATGATTTCCTAAAGGAATATAATAGAGGATATTTACTTCACATGTCTGAGTTTGCTTATATCTAAGTTATTTGGGTAATGTTATGTTATCTATTTTTTATGTTTATATGTCTGTGTGTGTATTTCATGGTTGAATGAATGAACCTTTCATGTTCTATAAGTTTCAATTGTTTCTCTTCTAAAATCCTTGTGCAAGGAGTGCACAGTGGACATGAAAGGAGTGCAAAGGCAAAGTCATTTACAGACTCGATAGCTTAGGAGAGATAGAGTGAATTTCATAGAGTGAGTGTAAGGAATGCACATATACCCATTTGAGTATAAAAATCTTGAAGGATAGACCTGTGCAAGGAGTGCACAGGGCCAACACTTAGTGAAGTGTTGAGAGAGTCTCAAGGAGAGCGAGTGTAAGGAGTGTGCATGAGATTTTTTCTAAGTCTCAAGCTCGGGAGAAGTAGTGCAAGGTGTGCGCCAAGGTTTGAATCACTTAGAGTGAAAAATATCAATAAGAAGAACGAGCGAAGGTCCTTGGAGAAAGGATGAATTTTGTTTGGAGGTTGAGCAGACAATATTCATTCAGGAGAAGCCAAAGTTTTTCACAATTTTCAAATCTGGAGAAGGTGTGCGGGTGTTAACCATTTCAGTGCTTTGAACTTCGTGAATTTGGCAGTTTTAGGGTGTTTGTTGTGGAGGAGAAAAATTTATCGAAGTCTCGGAGTCTGAAGTTAATATGGATCGTTGGTAGACGGGGGACACGTGTCAATAGATAAACAGTTATCCAAAAGTCTGGCTATCTGGTAAACTTGAAGTGTTGTTGCAAGAGTGTGCAAAAATCCCGAAACTCCAAAGCCCGGAGTAGATCCTGACCATTGGCATCAGGGCCACCTTTCGACAAATTGCTAATGATTTGGGAATCCCACAGTCCAAGAGAACGGAGCCGTAAATTGTTTTGGCTCAAGAACTCCCGAAGGTCAGACTAGATATCGACCATCTGTTGAGAGGGACACATGGATCGTAGATTCATCTCTTTTCTAGTTTGATGTTTAGAGAATTTGAATTTTTGTATCATGAAGAGCTCTGAAGCCCAGAGCCCAGAGTAATCTGAGGTCGTTGATTGAAGGCGGACGTCAACCGTCTGATTTTCCATTTCAGAGTTCACACATTCGAAGTTTTTTCACATTTATATAGGGAAAACTCTCAAAGCCCGGAGTCCCGTAATTTTTGTGAACTGTAGATCAAGGTGAATGTTGTGAGTCGTTGATCCCTTCCTTTGTTCGGTTATTCGTGAATTTTATGTTCAGGAGGATTTTTGTGTGTTGTAGTTAGAACTCTCAAAGCCCAAAGCTCCAAAGTGTCGGAGTTCCTACTGGTTAAAGAGATTAGCCCATGGTTTTGGCCTGAAGTCATGTGGATTTCTCTGCTGACATGATAAGACCCTCGCGCACGTAAATTTACGCATAGGGAAAAGAGAAAAATCATGTGGTAGAGTATTTTGAAGGTTCAATAATATCCCAAGAGACAATTCATCTCCCTTAAGTCAACGATCCTAGACTGGGAGGTCGTGCGAACTCCAGGAGTGGTGGGTGTTTGCATCAAGTGGTATCAGAGTGAGAATTAAGCTCTGTGTGAAAAGAATATTTGGAACCATGCCACCAAGAAGACGTAGGGAGAGACCTGTAGTCAATGCAACCATGGAAGAAGAAATGAGATAACTTCGTGTAAGGTTGGACACCATGGATACAACACAAAGAAGAGAACTCAAAGTTAATGACATTAGTGAAACTAAAAGTGAAGATGTAGAAGAAGAAGAAGTTGTAGGAGAACAAGAAAAAGAGGAGCGATTGATGAGGGTTGTTGTCAATCTGGGAACTAGAGAAAAGATGGAAGTCCCGATGTATGAAGGTAATTTAAATGTAGAATAATTATTTGACTGGATCAGTGATTTAGACAAGTAATTTGACTATGGGGAAATTGATGATGAGAAGAAGTTAAAGCATCCAGTGACCAGATTAAAGGGACATGTAGCTTTATGGTGGGACGAGTTGCAAGCTGACAGAAGGAAAAAAGGTAAGACAAAAATCAAGAGTTGGGATAGAATGGTAGCTAAGCTCAAGGATAAATTCATACCCAAGGATTATCAGTTAAATTTGTTCAAGAAGTTGCAGAATCTGAGACAAAAAGGTTTGTCGGTGAAAGAGTATACCAAAGAATTTTATAAGTTGAACATAAGAGCATAACACAGGGAGAATGATCAAAAAAACATTGTTAGTTACATTAATGGAATGAGATACAAAATCTAGGATGAGATTACCATGATGACAATGAGAACTATGGAAGATATTTATCAGGTATCCATGAAGGAAGAATAAAATTTGGCAAGGAAGTAGAGTCAAAGGAACAGAGGAGAGAGTCCTAACAGAGGAAGAGGAATCGTCATAGAAAAGTTCTAGAAACCCAGAGGAGAAGATGAAAAATATAACAGTCATATAGAAAGAGGAGGACACTATGGAGGAATAAATTCTTTTCCTAGAGGTATAGGAACAGGTAGAGGAGGAGAAGTGAAGTGTTATGCATGTAGAAAAACATGGCACATATCTTGGGAATGTCCTAAGAAGAAGAATGCAGAAGGCAAAGAAGATCACATTTCTGAGGTGCAGAAGAAGAATGTGGAGACATAGATTAAGGTAGAAGCAGCGGAAGAAGAAATATCACTCATGATGAGGAAATCTCTCATAAAGCTAGAGAAATAGGTACGAGAACCAGTCCAGAGAAACAGTTTGTTCAGAACTGCTTGCAAAACTAGAGATAGGGTATGCAAGGTGATAATAGACAGTGGGAGCACTGATAACTTGGTATCCACAGAAATGGTGGAAAATTTGAAGTTGGAGACGACTACACATCCTAATCCATACAAGGTGTCATGGTTGCAGAAAGGACATCAAGTCATGGTAATCCAACAATGTAAAGTTGAGTTTAAAATAGGTGGTTATAGAGATGAAGTTTTATGTGATGTCATACCTATGGATGCTTGTCATGTTCTGTTGGGAAGACCATGGAAATATGACAAGAATGTCATACATGATGGGAGGAAGAATACTTATACCCTTGAGAAGAATGGGATTAAGCATATGTTGTTGCCAATAGAAGATAAAGGAGTCAAAGAGGAAGCTATTCCTAGTATACTTCTCGTGAATGGGAAGGAACTCTTAAAATAAGTTAAGAAAGACCTGAAAATACAGTTTGTTGTTGTAGGTAAGCCGAGATTCATTCTCACAAGAACTTATATGAATTATTTTCCTGTATAAGTTCAGGATTTATTGGATGAGTTTGTTGACATTGTGGTGGATGAGTTACCTCACACTTTACGACCCATCAGGAGTATCAGTCACTATATTGACCTTATTTTGGGAGCAAGTTTGTCGAACAAAGCAACATAGAGAATAACCCCTCAAGAGAATGAAGAGGTCAAGGATCAAGTCCAAGAGTTATTATATAAAGGTTTGATCAGGGAAAGTTTGAGCCTGTGTACAATACCAACTATGTTGATTCCGAAGAAGGATGAAGGTTGGAGAATGTGCACAAATTCTAGAGCCATCAACAAGATAACCATCGGGTATAGATTTCCTTTACCTAGAACAGATGATTTAATGGATTGATTGAGTGGATCTAGTTATTTTTCCAAAATATACTTGAAGAGTGGTTATCATCAGATAAAGATGACAAAGGGAGATGAATGGAAAACAACATTCAAAACAAATGAAGGATTGTATGAGTGGCTTGTTATGTTGTTTGGATTAACAAATGCACCAAGTATGTTTATGAGGTTTATGAATGAAGTGCTCAAAGATTTTATTGGTAAGTTTTTGATTGTTTATTTAGATGATATTCTAGTTTTTAGTAAGACTAAAAAGGAGAATTTAAGACATTTGAAAATGGTGTTGAGAAGGTTACAACCAGAGAAGTTGTTGGTGAATTTGAAGAAATGTTCTTTTATGAAAACAAAACTTGTGTATTTTGGGTTCATAATCTATTCAAATGAATTGAAGATGGATCCATAGAAGGTGAGGGAAATAAGATAATGGCCTTCTCCAAGAAGAGTTTTTGAAGTTAGGAGTTTTCATGGGTTGGCGAGTTTTTACAAGAAATTCATCAGGAATTTCAACAGTATTTGTGCACCCATAATGGACATCATAAAGAAGGAACATGGATATTTTAATTGGATAGAATAATATGAGAAGGGATTTAGAGTGTTGAAACAAAAGATAACAGAACAACCCGTTTTAGTTCTTCCAGATTTTAAGAAGATTTTTCAGGTCAAATATGATGCAAGTGGAGTAGTCATTGGCGCAATTTTAAGTCAAGATAATAATCGTGTTGTGTATTTAAGTGAGAAGCTGAATGATGTTAAGAGGAAGTATTCAACATATGACAACGAATTTTATGTTGTAATTCAAGATTTGAAAAATTGGAGGCATTATCTTATCCTGAAGGAGTTTGTTTTGTTTACTGACAACCAGGCTTTGTAGTTTATAACTAGACAAGAGAAATTGAACCAGATACTTGCCAAATGGGTAGAATTCATGCAGAATTATACTTTTTTTATCAAGCATATTAGTGGAAGCGCTAACAAAGTTGCATATGCTTTGAGCAGGAGATGTTTGATATTGCAGTAATTCCAAGTGGAGACTTTAGGATTTGAATACCTCAAGGAGATGTATCAAGAAGACCTGGATTTCAAGGAATCTTATGAAGCATGTGAGAACCATTTGCTAAGAGACAGAAATCAATGGATGGAGTATCTAATCCAAGACGGACTATTATTCAAGGGAAGTCAGTTATGTATCCTGAAATTCTCAATGAGGGACAATTTGCTAAAGGATAAGCATAGTGAAGGATTGGTTGGACATTTTGGCCATGATAAAACATATGTGCAATTGAGTTATTTATACTATTCTCCATGCATGAGGTCTGATGTGAAGAATTTTGTGAACAGATGTAGAATCTGCCAGTATGCTAACTAAAATAAGCAGAACACTAGATTCTATCAACCACTTTTTATTCCAAACAGGTTGTGGGATGCTATAAGTATGGATTTTGTTCTGGGATTGCCAAGAAACCAGAGAGGGAGTGATTCAATATTTGTGGTGGTTGACATATTTTCAAAGATGGAACATTTCATACTGTGTCACAAAAAAAGTGATACTACTAACATAGAAAATTTCTTTTTCAAGGAGATTGTGGGATTGCATGGGTTTCCCAGGAGTATATTTTCAAACAAAGATACTAAATTTGTGGGACACTTTTGGAGGACCTTGTGGACGAAGTTGGGGACAAGTTTGTCTTTCATTTCATCATATCATCCTCAGACAGATGGACATACTGAGGTAGTGAATCGAAGTTTAGGGAATTTGTTAAGGAGTTTGGTCACTAAACATAACAGTGAGTGGGATCAAATTCTTCCCCAAGAAGAGTTTGCATATACTGACTCACCAAATGGGAGTATTAGTAAGATTCCATTCCAGATAGTATATGGGATGCATCCAAGAGGAATTTAATAATTGAGAGATTTGGGACGAGATGAATTTCGAAGTGCAGGAGCAGAGGATTTTGTTGCAGAAATGAAAAAGTTGCATGATCGGGTCAAAGGACAACTAAAGAATAAAAGACGGAAATATAAGAACAGAGTATACCAGAGGAGAAGAGAGGTGAATTTTGAAATTGGAGATCAATTCTTAGCACACCTAAGGAAGGAAATATTTCTAAAGGGGAAATATAACAAGATGAAGATGAAGAAGATAGGACCTTATAAGATCCTTATAAAATTATCTACAAATGCTTATGGCATTGAACTGCCAGAGGACATTGGAATATCACCAATATTCAATGTAGCAGAATTATACCCTTACCGGATGGATGATACAGAAGGGACAGATGATCGAGAGGAAATTCAGTGGAAGTGACAGATGCCCATAGTAGAGAAGCCACATATAGAGAATATTTTGGGCCAGAGGATTGCTAAAAATACCAAGAGAAAAGTTTATTATGTGTATCTGGTTAAGTGGAAAGATCATCTAACAAAAAATTCCAGTTGGATAACTAAAATTGATATCCAAAAACATGGAAATACAGTGGAGGAGCTCATGGACAAGATTCCATGAATATTTTTGTCCAGATGAGTATGATGCAGGAGCATCGCCATCAACATTCAATGAGGTCAAGTGGAGGACAACTCATCATCCAACGCGTGAATTCAAATTGGTTTTGGATTCCAAGGAGAGTGCATCACTTTAATGTTTTGAAAATAGTGTAATTAAAGGCTTGTAAGATTTTGAGGCATGAGCCATTGTAAACAATGCATGAGATTGTAATTTCTTTAATTCCCAAAGGATTGTACATATTTGGAGCATCGACTCATATCTATATTGTAAATGCTCATATATTTTTAATAAGCTTAGTGGTATAATGATTTAATTATGATGTGAAAGCACTAGAGTAGTCAGAAGGAAGGCTCGAGAAGCCACTCCATGTATAAATGTATGTAATCTATGTCCAAAATAGGTTGTTAAAAATAATTGTATTTGTTGTTGAGATCATTGTGATTACTGTGGAGAAAGAGAGAAGTTGAGAGTTGTGGGAACTCTTGTAAATGTTTTCCTGAAGGAATATAATAGAGGATATTTACTTCACATGTATGAGTTTCCTTATCTCTAAGTTATTTGGGTAATGTTATGCTATCTTTTTTCTATGTTTATATGCATGTGTGTGTATTTCATGTATGAATGAATGAACCTTTGATGTTTCATAAGTTTCAATTGTTTCTTCTATGAAATACTCATGCAAGGAGTGCACAGTGGCCACGCAAGGAGTGTGAAGGCAGAGTCATTTACAGACTCGATATCTCAGGAGAGATAGAGTGAATTTTGTAGAGTGAGTGCAAGGAGTGCACATATACTCATTTGAGTATAAAAATATCGAAGGATAGACCCATGCAAGGGGAGCACAGGGCCAACACTTATTGAATTGTTGAGAGAGTCTCAAGGAGAGTGAGTGCAAGGAGTGCGCATGAGACTTTTTCTAAGTCTCAATCTCAAGAGAAGTAGCACAAGGTGTGAGCCAAGGTTCGAATCACTTAGAGTGACAAAGCTCATGAAGAATACCAAGTGAAGTTCCTTGGAGAAAGGATTCATTTTGTTTGGAGGTTGAACGGACGAGATCCGTTTGAGAGAAGCCGAAGTTTTTCACAACTGTCAGATCCGAAGAAGGTGCACGGGTGTTAACCCTTTAAGTCCTTTGGACTTCACGAGTTCGATAGTTTTAGGGTGTGTGTTGTGTAGGAGACAAATTTCCCGAAGTCCCGGAGTACAAAGTTAATCTAGACCGTTGGTAGACGAGGGACACGTGTCCACAGATAAGCAGTTATCTGAAAGTATGACTATTCAGTGAACCTGAAGTGTTGTTGCAAGAGTGTGAAAAAATCCTGAAGCCAGGAGCAGATCCTGACCATTGGTGTCAGGGCCATGTGTCGAAAAATTTCTAGTGATTCAAGAATCTGGTAGTCTTGGAGAAAAAAGGCGTAAAGTGTTTTGACTCGAGAAATCCTGAAGGCCCGAAGGCCGGAGTAAATCTCGATTGTCTTTTGAGAGGGACATGTGGATCGTAGATCCATTCCTTTTCCAATTCCGCATTCAAAGGATTTATAGTGTTGTATCGTGAAGAGCTCCAGAGACTGGAGCCCGAAGTAATCTTAGGTCGTCAATTGAAGGAGGACGTCAGCCATCCAATTTTCTAGTTTAGTTCGCGCATTCATACTTGTTGCACATTTAGACAGGGAAAACTCCCGAAGCTCGAAGTCCTGGAATTTTTATGATCCGTAGATCAAGGTGTGTATTGTGAGCCATTGATCCCCACCTCTATTTGGTTATTCATTAATTCGGCGTTCGAGAGGATTGTTGTGTGTTGTAGTTAAAAGTGTTGAAGCCCAGAGCTCCGAAGTGTTGGAGTTCCTGTTGGTTAAAGAGCTTAGCCCACGTTTCTGGCTCGAGGTCACGTGTATTTCTCTGCTGATGGAATAAGACCCTTTCGGATGAAATTTTTGGTGTAGGGAAAAGAGAAAATTCACGTGGTAGAGTATTTTGAGAGTTCAACAAGAGCTCGAGAGCTAATTTATCTCCCTTAAGTGAACGATCCTAGACTGGGAGGTCGTGTGAACCCCAGGAGTGGTGGGGGTTTGCATAAACTTTAGAGGTTGTCAGTAATTATTGTGCGCAATATTTTTCATCCACAAAAAGTCCAATTAGAAGGAGGTTCTATGGCCTAGAAGTGCCTACACCCTAACCTCCTCCCTTCTTGAGGTCAAAACCTAAGAGCACTTAAGGTGCTATTCCTCCTAGGTATTTTTCCCTCTTGGATTATGTGCATAATCATCAACCTACTAGCCATAGAAGAGAGCCGCCTACTTAGACTCCATTACCCAAAGAAGGCACTAGTCTTCTTTCCCCACTGCTTTGACAAGGATCTTCAATCTTCAACCAAATATTTCTACTTGATACCCTACTAACCTAAACTAACTTACTAATATAGTTTAGAAACACTAACAACCAAGTTGTTTCTGCCATAATCATTGATAAAACTATCATTTGTAGCTTATATCAGTCTATTAACCATCTAAAACTAACCCAGAAAATTGTACAAGGAAAACTACAATCAAATTTGAATTTAGTGTGCATCAAAGTGCCTTTTAAAGTACTTTTCTTAAGGTTTTGTTGCTATTGTTTCTATTGTTAATTTGTTGTTGTTCATTTGGTTTAAACAATCCTCTACTGATTGATGTATACCTAGATCTTGCATGAGACAAAGTGTTATCATTTTGAGGCTTGAAATACCTTGCTATATTGTCTACTTAAGAGCATTTTTTGGAAGTTATAGAAATTGTCATCATTAATTATTGTTGCCACTTATTTTTCATTTACTTCATACATTGATTGGAAACAGTCTTTTTATAAAATAAAAGTCGTGTTGAAGAATTCATTATCATTTTTTGTTTCCCTAATGTTTGTTGTTGTATTGGTAAGGGGAAAGTACACTTTATCCTCTTGCTTCATCCTTCAAAACTTATGACTAATTTGAGTGACCTAGAGAGAGGGGTAGCATACCTTTACCTTTTTCCCTTCTTCAACCAGCTAGGTCCTGGGACGTCTCCCTTGGAGTGAGTATTTCCTCCTCCTAAATAGAAAGTCGAGGTACCATGTTGGGGTGACAGTGACATGGATACCTCTGTGTTATGCCAATCTAGACCTACTTTCCTTTAGGATTTGAGCAAGTACAAATTTTGCGATAACATTTTTGGTGTCATTGTCAGGGAACATCTAGTTAATTTTCCTCGAACACATGCTGAATCAAATAGGGTCCTAACCAATGCATTTGAATCTTCCCTGGATGTTGGATAAATGTATTTTCATAGAATAATACTAAGTCTCCCAATTGGAACTTTTTCTATTCAATGTGTTTATCATGCCATGCCTTCTCTCTTGCCTTTTGAACTTGCTGGTGAAAACCTACGACAAACCGATGTTCCTCCAATTGTACCAACTGTGACAATCTATCCTCTACTGCACCTGATTCTCAAAGATCAATATTTTTTGCAACATGCAGGATAGGTAGAATAAACTCCATTGGCATCACTACTTATTTCCCATAGACCAACCTGAAAGGTGTATTCCCTGTCAATTTTTTGCTTGTAGTCATGTAGCCCCATAAAACTGCAGGAACTGTTAAGTCCTAATCATCTCTCTC
The DNA here is from genome assembly GCA_009831015.1 of Picea engelmannii. Lineage (NCBI taxonomy): Eukaryota > Viridiplantae > Streptophyta > Pinopsida > Pinales > Pinaceae > Picea > Picea engelmannii. The sequence goes on along the minus strand of ML814969.1, from coordinate 22,589 downwards.
TACATTGAAGATCTTTGTCAAAGCATTCTCTAGGATTTTATTGAATGCTTCCATTGTCCCATTGGCCTGAGGATGATACGGGGTACTCTTCTGATGATGAATTTGAAACTCCTCATTCAATGTTGCAATTGATTTATTCAGGAAGTGTGTTATTTGATCGCTGAGTAATATGCATGGACATCCAAATTGTGTGAATACTTTCTCAAATAGAAATCAGGCAGCAGTCTCTACAGTGAAATCTAGGACTGGTGTTGCTTCTGCCCATCTGGTCATATACTCCATCGTGGTGATTATGTACCTTGCTCCTGATCTTCTTGTTTGTGGGTTGATTGGCCCCACAAATTTTATGGCCCATTTATCAAATGCATGCAATGTAACATGTGGATTTAAATGCATTTCATCCCTTTTGGATGGCTTTCCCACTCTTTTACAAACATCGTATGTCTGACAATTCAATTTAGCATCTCTAGGAAGTGTGGGCCACCAAATTCTTGCGCACAATTTTTTTTGTGCAGTTTCTTTTCCTACATAATGTCCTCCTACAATCCCTTTGTGTGATTTTGTGAGTATCATAGGCCTTTCATGTTCCAACACACATCATCTCAGTATTCCATTTTCACCTAAATTGTATAAGTTTCCTACAATCAACTAATAATCTGCAGCTTTAACTACCAGTTGTTTCTTTTGTGCTATTGTCATTTTTTATGGAGTCATTCCTGTACTTATAAACTACACGATGTTTGAGAAGTAGTGATCCACCATTTTGACTATAAATAGTTGTGCATCTGGTAAGTTGTCATCTAAATTCCTTGCATCCTCCTGGTTTCACCACAACCTCAAAATCGTATTCCTGAAACAACAGTAGCCATCTGCATATTCTCCCTCCCAATATTGGCTTGTTCACTAAGTAGTTTAGTGTAGAATGGTTTGTGTACATCTTAAAATGAGATCCCAATAAATAATGTCTAATTTTTTGTAGCGCATATACCATTTCCAATCCTTCTCGTTTTGTAGTGGTGTAATTCTTCTATGTTATGGAAAAATTCCTACATGAAAAAGAAATTGGGTGATCTATGTCTCCCTCCCCTGGTTGAGATAGTACTATTCTCAACACTATGGACGATGCACCTACATGAACATGAAACTCCTTGTTCCAATCTGGAAAGATTAAAATCGGTGTGGTCACTAGTTTTTGTTTTAAGGTGTCCAAACCCTTATGACAGTCCTCATTCCATTGGAACGTTGCTTCCTTATTCAACAACCTTTCCATAGGTGTTGTGATCTACACATAGCCTTTAATAAACTTCCTATAATATACTATGTACCCCAAAGTTTCCCTCAGTTGTTTGACTAATGTAGGTGGTTCTAACTCCAGAATCATTGCAATCTTGGCTAGATCTGCTAGTAATCCCTGCTTGCAGACTACGTGGCCCAAAACAATTTTGAATGGTGCGCAAAAAATACACTTCTTCAAATTCAGTGAGATATGACATTGTCTACACCTGTCCAACATTATTCTAAGTATTTATATGTGATCCTTCAGTAGACTGAACACAGTCCAATCATCTAAGTATACTTCAAGGAACTTATGAATAAATTTATTAAACATTGCAACCACAACTCTTGAAAATACTGCAAGGGAATTATTCAATCGAAAAGGCATTATTGTGTATTGATAACTTCCCCATTATGTCATGAAAGTAGTCTTGTATTGGTCTTCTTGTGCAATTTTTATCTGATTGTACCCAGAGAATCCATCTGTGAAATAATAAGTCTCTTTCCCTCCTACATTCTCTAGTACCTCATATGTGAATGGTGTTGGGAATGGGAACGAATAATGTAAACACACATCATTTAGCTTCCTCAAATCCATGTAGATCTCGATTCCCCTTTTCTTCTTGTCTTGCACTACCATTGGACTGATCCACTATGATTCCTCCACTCGTTCAATGATTCATGCATCCAACATTCTATCCATTTCTTCTTTAACCTTCTTCTTGTACTTAGGACTTATCCTGTAAGGTCTCTATTGTATTGGCTTAGCACCTAGTTTTAACGGAATCTTCATATGGCCTAAGTCCCCAGTTATCCCCTTCTTTGAAAATGTAGTTGAGAATAAGTCTTGATAGTCACATAGTAATTCTGCAATCTTCTCTACCGTGTCATCACTCCAATAATCTCCTATCTGAACAAACTTGGGATTGTTTGTCATCCCATTGTTTACCTTCCACATCTTTATTGGTTATGTGTATGCAACGAACGCAAGCTCTGGCCTTTCTATTGTTCGTTATCCTTTTCTCTCAGGTACTTGTACATTCCTAGGATTCTCTTCATCATTTTATTCCTTCACAACATTGTAGCACTCTAATAAATCATGGACATTCATAGAAGCTTTGTGCACATTTCACAATGGTACCACCTCCATCGGCCCTTCTTCTGAAAATATTTTGGTTCAAATAGCCTACAGTGTTGCATCCATTAATAGGGATTCATGTTCAAAGGTAAATGTTACCTTGAATCTTTAAACCAACTCATCCCATCTTGTTGTCTCTCTGCACATTTCCAATTCCAGATACCAGTTCTTCATAATTGTATCTAGTGTATGTATAAATATGTGCGTCCATTATGTCTCTAGTACTTAACTCCATAAGGTTTTTCACTACTCAACGTGACTTGATGGATCACTCTCCCCTGTATAATTTTATGTAATATTTTCCAATTCGTTACCGAATATTACTTGCACTAGCCTTCTACACTGCAACCAGTCTTCCATTGCCTCTTTGTGTGTAACCCACCATCTGGATGGAGTCAATTTTAGGACAACATCTAGTGTCAATATCCTTTGTTGTTTAGGTACATGCAACTCGAATACATTTACAAACAAACTTATATCAATCAGTCCATCATACCTGGGTGGATGGCATAGCTATGTTCCAATCCAACGCAATGCTCGAGCTATGCGTGCACATCATCTAGTTGATACTCCATGCATCCTCTATTGCCAATGCTCCAGACCTTCCTTTGAGTCCGATGCACATGAACTAATAATTCGCCAACTTAACACACCATATGTAGTGGGGTTAACATAATCATCCATCCATGCAGTCATGTTTTACAGGTTGTCAATGTTGTTCCCTCTTGTTGGCTCTATGTACCTCTTTCCTTCTATCAGGTCCAATGGTGCAATAACTTTCAACTCTTAGAATTCAAATATCATTTCCCTCCTCTTCATATTAATGATCACCTAATTATCAAATGCCCATTCCAATCCCATCAATGTTGGATATGGTTGACTATAATCCACAATCTCAATTACTTCAAAATATTCCACAGTGTGCACTACATATATGTTCACAGGTACTCCTGAAAATCGACCAATCGGTACTATATTGTGATGATTTGTGATTATTAACTGAATAGGAGAACATACTAGCTTGGGTTTCCCCATCATCTCCCAGATCTACTTTGGTAACACATTCACTTTAGAACCCAAGTCCATGATAACATTATCCACATCGTATTCCCCAATCTGCGCGTTGAATATGAATTCACCATTGGTCCTCTTCTTGCAAAATACTTGATTCACCACCCTCTATGCGATGGGGGTTTCCATTCTTTGTGTTCAGTGATCAATCATTTCATATAGTGTATTCAATGTATTTTCATCTTTAATCATCTCTATGCAAATCCTCAATAATTCTCTTAGAGTTCTTTCCTTCCCAAGTGGATTTTTTGGCATAGTGTGATCTTAGACCTGAGGCACATATGATTTTGATGCTTCCCAAACCTATTTAAGTACCTATTTTATTTCCCTCTGATACGTATCCTTTTCTTGTTGAGGACCGAACATTGGCATGGGTCCTACTGACTTCCTTACCCATTACTCAACATGCTTCCCAACATTTGTAGAATCAACTCACATTCTAGTTCCTGTGCGCATAACAACTGCTATTCTTGGCCCTTCATTGTGTTGCTCGACTATAGTTTATGTACATTTTGATTTGGATTATGTTTTTGATTCCCTCTCGCTTTCCATTTCAGAAGCAGTTGAGGACAATATTCTATTGCATGGTCTAGTGCTCTATAGTATGTGCATGTTGTACATGGATTCAGATAGTCGTGGGCTAAGTGTCTCGATTGATTACAATTGTAACATATTGTCAATCCTCTTCCTCCTCTACCTCGATATTTTTTGAAGTTTCATCTGTTTCTTGGATTAAATCCTCTCTGATTATTATACTATGTACCCCCTCCTTCTATCACAACATTCTCCTCCCGAATCTTGTACATATATGAAGTGTGTTCCCTCATCAAATCGAATATGCGACAATCCTTTTCTTTGTGTCTGACTAACTTGAAAAAATTGTAAAACAAGTTCCTTGGTTTACTCTAATACTTTTGCAATAATGGAAACTATGTTGGATGATGTCCCCATTTCTTACATATCTCAAAATACCATCCTCTTGGTAATGGATTCGGTGAACCAATTTCCAAATATTGCACGAATGTTGGGCACTAATCCTTGTGATGGCCTTCAACCCTACACTTTTTAAACCACACTTGTTATCATTTCTAATTCCCTTTTGTGAGTTCTTCCAACTGAATCGCAAAGTAACTAATTGTGTTTGAAATTGTGCCATCCCTCCACTGTCTCCTATAGGGTATGCTTCTAATTTCATGACAATCTCGAAAGCTTCAGGATGCGATGCTACATTCTATTGTATCAACAACCTACAAATGTGTGGTAGAAGTCCTGTAATGAACCATTCTTGGTGTTGTTGATCGGGGATCTGGATAGTCAGTCTACCCATCAAGTCCTTGAATCTTTGATCAAAATCCCATACTAACTTAGTTTGGACCTATTTAATTTCCTTCAGCTTTGTAATGTACTGTGACTCAGACTTTGGTTTCTTGAACTCTTTCAACAATTCTTGTCTTATCTCTGCAAAAGTACTAGCTTGTCTGGTAGGCATGGTACTCTATAGCTTCATGTATCAGATAAGTGTGCGGCCTCTAAATGTTATTTCCAACTATGCAATCTTTAAGGCCTCATCCTGGACATTCTTTGCGGCCCAAATCATCTCACAGACAAACAAATGTTTTTCTAGGTCCTCTGACTCAACTCCCTGGAACTCAATCAGTCTGAGGGTGTTGTCTACCCCTACCATATTATTTTTTTTAGTCCCTCCTCTTGGTGATGTTGGTTGACTCTGACTCTGGGCACTACTTACACCTCTCTAATTACTACTACTTTGTCCTCCCTTTCTAACTATAAGAGATTTTGATAAATCTTCAACTGTTATATCTGGTTATGGTGACGTACATGGGGTCATAGATTCGACACATGATCCAGCCTGAGTAGGACTTGGTGGATCTTCTATTATAGGATTGTATTGGAACTCCTCTTCCTATCCTTTTATGTGTGATATATCCATGATTTGTACTATTGCGCAAGCTCCTCTCCACTTTGTCTCACTGCGCGACTCTCCTTTCTCATCCCAAGTCTTTCGCCTCTTCTACCTCCTTCCACTACATAGTACTCCAAACACGTCTTCTTCCTGTGATATAACTTCTTTGGTTCTTTACATCCTCAGTCCCTCCCTTCCTTATTGATTTCTTCCTTCATTCTCTCATGTCCTCGGACTATCCTCTTGTCATCCCACAGTTCCCCTATGTTCAAGAATCCCCTTAGTAGTCAGACTCCATTGTCATCACACACTTGTCACACAATATCATTTTTATCCACGTACCCAATGATTTCATGAACCTTCTGCATGGACCTTTGAAGAAGTCCCTTTCCACAACACTGTATGAATGGGTACAATCTACTGCAAATTCTAAAATATATCCTCCTAATATGCTATCTGACCACAAATCCACTGCGCGAAAAGTGTTATTACTTACAAAGTTCAATTTTCTTACCAACTCAGGAGTCCAATTCCTCGGTGTTGTGGCTCGGTACCTTCCAGTATTATCCACTAATGTTTCTAACCACTCCGTCAAAATAATCAGAAATTCGCCAAAGAAACTTTTGTGCAACTC
>ML814969.1:4568-15847 GCA_009831015.1 Picea engelmannii | reverse complement strand
GCAACATCTCCTCCACATTGAGACATCTATTCTTCTCTTACATAGAACTCTACATAAATCTCAACTCATTGGAACTAAAAGAGAGGAACCATTAAGGAGGAACCCCTATTCTCCCAACCCATTACATATTTACACATGAATTCTAGGGATTAAAACCCTACTTTGGTCATCCCAAAAACCTATTACAATTCATGAAAACTCAAGTTGACTTACTGATCAGGCTTTCTCTTCCTCATTTTTCATCTGCATGTTTCTTTTTCCTTCTCTATAGCTAGTCTTTCTAATTTTACACGTCTTTTTTCTTTTAGTATGTCGAACTATTATCCTTGTTTTTCGCCCGCTTTCTTCTCTTGTTTTATTCTTCCGCTTCATTCTTATTACTACGCAGTGTAGTCCTGAATGTGCCTCAACTTGGCGATCCCAAGCTTGTATGTGCCTCAACTACGCACTCCACTCCTTCCTTGTCTTCTTTCTTCTTCTGCTTCTACACACTTCTTCCCTTCTTAGGATTTTCATGAATATTTTGTCCACATTGCCTGTCCAACACCACCCTAGACCCTCAAATGACCAAAATAACATCATTTAAGGCCTCAAAATGGCCCTAGAAGTTTAGAAATTGAAAGTTTGTAGATAAAAAACTGCCAAGATGGAGAGTCGTGTTAAGTCGGTAGAAAAGGTGGGTGGCCGCTATTGTCCACCTGGATCATCATTTCATCCACCACCACCGCCACTACTCTAAGCAGTAGGTCCTTCAAATTTTCTTTGACCACCACTACGAGTGGAGATCCACCTCTCATCCACCATAAAAATCAAAAGGAATGGGTGGTAGGGCATCCTTCCACCTAGGTGGATCCATCGTTGCACCATCAACGTGTTTCCCATGCCCAACATTACAAAACAAATTGATTTTTTTCTATAGACATTGGGTTGGATATTGAGAATTCAATGGTTTCAATACATGGTTGTTGTATATTGTAATGTATCCAACCCCCTCAGTAGCCTTATTAAGGAAAAGGGGCACTTTTTTTGTGTCCTTTCCTTCAAATTTAATCAATCTAGGCTCTAGCATTCCATTTTCTGTGGAAGAATCTTTCAAGAGACACATCTAACCAAGATTTAATCTTTCTTCAAGCTTCATTGGATATATTTAAAAGTATTTACCTTTTTTCATTCAAAAGAAACAATCATATTCATCAACCACTTTGAAAAATCCATTGGCCACTTATAAAACATGCATAAACATCTAGGCCATCGAGTCTCTTTCAAAAATCCTATTAGTTTCTTTTGAACTATAACATTAGGACCTCCTTAAAAATGTGATTGATGCTCAAGTAGAGGCATTGGACTTATTCGAAATATATCTGTCCTTTTGAATGATCTCCCTAATGGTAAAGCCATCAAGCTATTTTCAATGATGGCCATCAACCACTTTTGAAAAATACACCCAACAGACCATTGAGCCTCATTGACAGAAGATATTTCTAATTCCCTTGTAGATCACTGGGACAAATTGAAACATTATTGTTCATTTTCCCCTAACAGACCATTGTGTCAATTCAAAAGATGATATTTCATACACCCTCGATATACCATCGAGTCAATTCCAAAGAACATATTTTCATTTCCCTCAATATACCATTTGGCCAACTCAAAAGAACAACATTCAATAGTGCTCAATAGGTTATCGAGCTTCATTGAAAGAGAATATTTCGAAAGGCCACAACAAACCATTAGGCCTCTTTGAAAGAGCATATTTGAAAGGTCCCAATGAACTATTGGCATCTTCAAAAGAGCATATTTTGTAATGCCTTGATGAAATATGGGGCCTCCTTTAAACAATATCTTTCGATATACCTTAATGAACTATTAGGCCTCCTCAAAAGAACATCTTTGGAAAGGCCATGGAAAACTATAGATCCTCTTCAAAACGTCAACACCCATCCTTTGAACAAAATAAGTACTCAAAGGTCATTGGGAAAAAATTTAATATGGCCCATTAGCCATACTTTGAACAACAACTGTTGAATTTCCTTAATAGGCCATTGGGCCAAATTTTAGGAAATAAATATACAAATTCCCCAATAGGCCATTAAGATATTTCAAAAGGACAACTTTCTCAATACCCTGATAGACCATCGAGAAATTTTGAACAAACAACTTTCAAAATGTATCGATAGGCTATTAGATCATTTCAAAAAGATGATATTTCAAAGGCCTGAATAGGCCATCAGGCCCCATCAAAATATGCCATCCCACTTTGAAATAATAAGGAAAATGCCATTGGTTTCATTCGAAGGTAATTCTTTGAATGCCAACAAAAATGGGCTTTCAACTCGACAAAAAAACACTCCAAATAAAACAGAGGCCAATCGACCACTTCAAAGTTACTACTTTGAATGTGAAGAAGGGTCTAGACACCATGTTAGTCCTACAAATTTTGAACAACATTTGAACTTGGATAGTTTGAAGTCTCATTATAATGGAATTTATCCATATTGGCATTGGTATACATCCATGACAATACACACAAAGGAATTTGAGCTAGATATGGCCAAATATCTAATGCATAACATAAAATCAAATGCATAATGTAAATTTCAACCAAATAAACTTTAAGGCATATAGAATTACATAGGTATGCAACCTATTAATACAACCAACATGCATACAAAAAATTTGAATGCATATTGTAATTTAAGCCAAATTAAATCTAATGCATTTTAAATCCACCAAGCAAACAATTAAACCATGAAACAAATAAAACATCCATAAATTCCATTAACCAACTCATTCATAAGTGTACCACAACTTAACAACATAATTCTAAATAAGAATTCAATACAGAGATGGAACAATTATCTCTTGAATAAGATAGTCCAAGGAAACTTGTTGTTGGCGAACAATTTTCCACCCAATTGTAGGAAATCCTTTATGGATTCCCCCCCTAAGCTAAGATATGAGGCCACCAAGGGAAATGAAACTAGACTAGGACACTAGGTCACTCCCTCAACTTAATTTCTCTCAGGATCAACCAAACAATTTACCCTAGAACTCTTAAGGAAACACTCCAACCAACCTAGCCATGGCACTCCATACACTACCATACACAACACAAGGAAGGTATTCCTTTCTTTGCTAAAAAATCCCTTAGGAATCCTCTTCCCTCTTTTACTCTTCAATGATTGAAAAATGAGTTGAACTTGCTACTGACCTTTCGGAGCAACTCAATAGGGTCATCTCTTGGCTCTTGCACACACAATCAGAAACAATTTATAAGGATAATGGGTATTTGTTTTATAAAACCTAGTGATGAGCCTCATTATTTTCCATTCTAAAGGCTCGTATTTGGCACATTTTTCCATCATAAAATGACTTAATGTTTTATTTTAACCATATTTAATAGTTAGTCATGGGTATTTTGTATGTTTCTTAATGAGTGAATTATTGAGGTGGATTTTTGCGTATAATATACCTTTTTGCACCAACGTTTTATTCAAAAGACATGTATTCCACCAACTAGGTTGAACTGTAGGAGTCAAGGGCACCAACCTCCTAGAAATAGGGGATTTTTTATCCTTGAATGAGCTACCAACCAAATATCAAGGGAAATTGTATATACCTACCCCCAAGAGCGCTCCTTGTGCATTTATCACCACTTGTGATCAACAACAGTTTGAATATACAGATGCAAATGGATGAGATCCCTCATTTACTCATTTATCTCCTTGATTTAGGAAGGGAGGTTGAATTCTCTATCTATATATAGGCCTCTAGTCTAGGAGAGACATATATCTAATTTTGGAGAAGTATTGTTTGGTGTTGGCCCTTTGTTAGGGAATAAATCGAAGATTCAGGAAGAAATATGAAGTACAAACTGCGCGAAAGGCACAATGACTGAGAATGGGTCGAAGTGGTCAAAGAAGTAGAAAAGAAGGAGAGAAGTAAGGGAAAACGAGTCGTTGAACAAGAAGATCGAGGAAGGTAGATTAGCAAGGAAGATGGTTCGTGGACAACTCAGCAAGTGGAAAAATCCACCAATGGATGCTTTGGAGCACCGCGCGGGAAAGAAGGAAAAATCCCTGAAAACGTTGGTCAAGTTGACCTAGGGTTTTAGACACCTAGGATTTTGGGATCTAGGGTTTTGACACCTAGACATTTTTCATGTAATGTATAAATAAAGGTCTAGAGGACCTGGGATGAGTTCGTTCTGAGTTCGTCATTGTGGATTAAGGGAGTAATTATTATTGATCACATGAGAGAAGCATTGTGTTGTGATAATATTGTTGTATTGTAAGATCTTCAGCTGGGTGCGGAGATCAACCTTGTAGTTGGGTGCGCAAGGAGGGGAGAGAATAAGAAAAAGAGAGAGATATATGCAAGCTAAGTGCATAGATAGAACTGTATGTTTTCATATAATATATCAAGAAACACAGTTATGTGGATGTAGCGCTAGGGAGAGGGTGAACCACGTATATCTTGTTGTTATGTTTCATTGATGTTGTGTTCTTTGCCTTATGTTATTTTGTTATTGCATTATTGTGCTAGATCTGAGATATAGTTGTGCGAAGTACACTTAAGTTGGTAAAGAATAAATATCTCTCTTTGTTTTATTTCCCTGGAACCACTTTGCATTTCCTCTGGTTGTAGACACCTGTGTCCTGCAACCCCCTATTACTACTTCAGGTGAGATTGTATCTGCTCCACATGTGTTTTCGAAAAGGCCAGTAGTTAGGGATTGTTGGTGTGTTGTTAGAGTTGAACCCTAGGTCTTCCCCTGTGCCAACATGTGTCAATGTTTTGAAGACTTGTACTGAGAACTCAGAGCTTTCCTACTCCTAATGTATTACTTATATTTATGAAATAGATATGGTTTTGCTTTCAATCTATTAAGGTTTCTTTTAGGGTCCTTGTGCTTCTTAGGTAGGGCACATCCAATAGGGATGAAGGACCCTGCTACTATTTATGTAGTTTTCATGCATATTATTTAGTGCCTAGATAGTATTGCATTATCTCTTAAAGTTTGATATTGTTTTGAATGATCACTTTCAGTTTTGTTAATATTATGACTAACTGGCTAGTTGCAGCAACATCCTGTAGAAATGTTCAATAACCTTTTGGAGCACTCTTTGGTGCCTCCCAAGGATAAGAACCTTAGATTCATTTCATTTATTTATAGTCTATCTTTGTTCATACTTTAAAGGATTTGCACTACCTTTTTAGACTCCATTTTGCTTCCTGTAGAAACTGTACAATTTCTATAGAACTGCAGAGCTCCTGTAGGTTTGTTTTAGCTTCTGATTTTGACTTAGCTTAATCTTATTTTCCTGAAAGATTAAATAAACAATAAAAGGACATTTATATTGATATTGATCAAAGGGTTAGCTTGTTTTATTCATGCATTAGTGTAACTTTACTTCCATTATGGTTTTTTTTCATAGTTTAGAAATTTACTTCTATTACAGTTTTATGTCATAGTTTAGATTGTATTCATCTTTTTTCTTCAGTTTTACTTTCTTGATTCAATACTCTTTAATTCAATTAGAATAATTTATTTTCATGCAATCTATATTAGATATACTTTCAAAATGGTTTGTTTCCTTCAAGCAATTAATTCAGAGTTATTTTCTGTCACTAGATTTTCCTACACATTTTCAACATTTGCTTAGTCTCAAACCTTTGCTACCAACAATTGCATACTTCACATACAATACATAGCATCTATTAAGTTTGTTTGAACGTCGTGTTCACAGGTATAGGAAACCAAGGGTACAGTAAATCATTGCTACTATTCCTAGGACCATCACCGTTTGGTATCGTTGTTGGGGAGGCGTTGAATTCTGCATGTTATTTTCTTTTTGTTTTCTTTTGTGTGACTTGGAGAAGTAAAAAGGATACCGCATTCACAAGGCCAAATTCACTATGGAAATTTTGTATTTTAACATCCCAAGTGCTTTCACTTCGTGTGAGCATTGATAACTCATTGTCACAATCTCTTTAAACATTAAATATCAGAGAAAAAAAATAAAAATAAAAATAAAAAATAGTTTTTCACTTTCTTTTGATTTCATGAATGACTAGACCTAGATATAGGAAAGGAAAATTTTTACCAAAAACCCCCACCACAAAAACAAGTCCAAGCAATCTAAATATGGTCCTAAAACACTAGAAAGTTTCTTGGAAAGGGAAGATAGATATTTTGAAAATATTTCAGAAGAGAGTCAGTCCTCATCTCGTGTCATGGCTGGTGAAGAAGAAATATTTGAGTTCCCTATTTGGGAATTCGATGGAGAAGCCAAGATGAAAAACATTGATCCTTCTGCTTTACCTCATTTTCATGGGCTTGTCTCTGAATATCCTGACACTTTATTGTTTGAGTTTGCAGTTATATGCAAGACATATGATTATACCACTCATGAACAAAAGCTCAAACTTTTTCTTTCTACTTTTTAGGATTGCTCTCTAAGATGGTTTATGATCTTGGATGGAAATAGTATCACAACTTGGGATCAAATGAAAATTTCGTTAGTGAAAGATACATAGACTATTATATAGAAAGAGATACAAGGGATGATATTTTCAAAATGACACAAGGACCTGATGAATCTCTAGAAGACTTTGAAGAGATATTTCAACTAAGCTATAAGAGAGCTCAAAATTTCACTCTAGACGAAGACTCACTCAATCATGTCTTACTCAGAGGAGTCAGAGAAGATATGACAGAAACAATGAATCTCCTATCCAACCAATATATATATCAGTTAGATTATGATGATATCAAAAAAATATTTAAGAACCACTCAAGGTCCTCCAGAAAGAAAGGTAGAAGCAGTAGAAGTGTGGTATCTCAATCTTATAACGCTACAACTCATATAAAAAATTAATTAGGTGGATCAATAGAGGACATGAAGATTGATATTTTACACTCTTTAGGCATGCAAATGGATACCTTACAAATAAAAATAAACAGGAGGAAGAAGAGAAGGCATTGGATATCTATTGTCCCAAATGCACTAAAAACATCCTATAAATGAGTTCCCTTTAGACCTTATAGATGTTTGTTGTATTTTCAAAGAAAATCATTCAACTAACAAATGTCTTTTTCCAGGATTGAAAGATACATTTCGAGGAGAATAGGAGAATGTGGAACCACTATACTTCATCAATCAAAGAAGGCCTACAGCACCAAGACCATTTCAAATAGGTTTGAACTTAAATCCTGCTCAAAATTTTAGTGCATATAGTTCTCAAGTGTATCCTCAACCATGGTATAACCCAACACCTTGGAAAAATCTAAACCATTGGCAATACCAAGGACCTCCAATTCCTCCTCCATCCCAATATTTTCCTAGCATGCCAAAAAATTAGTGGAATCAACCATCACAAGGATGGAGGACATAAAATTCCCAACAGCCTGCATTACCGCCTCCTCCTCCTCCTAAAAAAAACACTACTCAAAACAATATTCCTCCTAAGGAACCTCAAATACCTACTCAAATTTCAAATCTGAACAATAGGAAATTCCAACATGTATACAACAATGATTCAACTTATCAGACTTGTTCTATGGAATTATAAGAGATAAATCTTAGATCAGGAAAAAAAATTCAAAAACAACTGAATCTCATAGAAAATGAAGAATCTGAGAAAGCAAATATTACCTTACCTCAAACACAAACACTTCCTTACCCTGAGATATTACAAGAACATAAAACTTATACATTCAAGGAAAAATGACTTTTAGGAGAGATTAAGAATTTGGGCATAAAGATACCTCTCTTACAAGCTCTTAAAGATATTCCCATTTTCAACAAGTATATCAAGGGAAAATGCATTATAAGACCAGGAATAAAAAGTAAATATTCTCCTACCATAAATGTCATAGGGAAATTAGCTTACCTTATGCATGGGAAGTTGATTGTACCTTAATACTTGGATCCATGGAGTCCCTTAGTAAATCTGCATATTAATAACACCTTAGTAAAGAATATTTGTATTGATCTAGAATCTGCAATCAATGTTGTGACTAAGGTTACTATGCTAAGACTCAAACTTCAGATATTTTTTAGAGATACACCAACTCTGCAGCTAACAGACAGATCTATAGTCAAACCTGAAGGAATGTTGGAACATATCATAATCTCCATTGATTCTTGGGAGTACCCTACTGACTTCCTATTCCTTCAACCCAAGTCTCAATCCAATGGATACCCTACAACTAGAAAACATATCTACAGTCAAACCTAAAGGAATGTTGGAACATATCATAATTTCCACTGATTCTTGGGAGTAGCCTATTGACTTCCTAGTCCTTCAACCCAAGTCTCAATCCAATGGATATCCTCTCATTTTGGGAAGGCATTGGCTGACCAAAACAAATGCATGCATTGGTTGTAGAGCAGGCAATATGACCATCATCGATGGGATTTCCCAAAAAAAAATAGTTTTTTACCCTCCTACCCATCAGATACAGCTAATACACGACGGGGCTCTCCTGATTTTTCCATTGTTTACACCTATACCTACACTGCACATTTTGATCACAAAAACCAACAATAAATACTTCATTCCAACCAAAGATAAAAATAAATTTTCCTATGTGGGTGGAAGAGGAAAATTACTTGACATAAACAACTTCCTACCCCATATATACAATTCACACTTCCTTGGGTGATAGTACAATTGATGAGGACACTTTCCTTGAAATATTTCTACAAAATCAATATCTAGAAGATGCGAAAATAGAAGGGATAAATGATGATAACATATCTGAACTTTATGTAGAAAATGACAATGAATTATGGACATATTTGTTTACTACTGAGACAGAAGATCCAACTATAAAAACCATAGATATCATCCCTGTAATGAAATACATATTTAAACAAGAACTCCAAAAGTTGCTTGATGTCAGTTTCATATATCCTATTTCAAATAGTGAATGAGTCTCTCCTCTATTTATTGTCCCAAAGAATAAGTGGAGGATATGTGTGGATTATCGGGAGTTGAACAAGGCTACCAAAAAGGACCATTTCCCCCTACCTTTTATTGACAAATTATTGGATGTCTTAGCTGGGAAGCAATACTTTTCCTTTCTGGATGGTTTTAGTGGATACAACCAAATTCAAATCAGTCTTGAGGATCGGGACAAGACCACCTTCACTTGTCCCTAGGGTACATTTGCATACAAAGTCTTACCTTTTGGTCTATGTAATGCCCTAACCACTTTTCAAATAGAAATTCTCAGCATCTTTTCATAAATCATCCATGATAAAGTTGATATCTATATGGATGACTTTACCCCTTATGAAAATTCATTTGATGAGGCCTTGGACAATCTAGATAAGGTTCTTCAAAGATGTAGAGAAATGAATCTATCCCTTAGCAATGAAAAATGCAATATGATGATGAATGAAGGGATTGTTTTAGTACATCATATGTCCTCCAGAGGGATTGAATTAGAAAAAGATAAGACCAAAATCATCACTTTACTTCCTACCCCTTTGAAACCAAAACATATAAGAATATTTATCAGACATGCAAGATACTATAGAAGGTTCATCAAGGATTTCAGTAAGATAACATCTCCTCTCTTTACCTTACGATCCAAAGATGTAGATTATTTTTGGACCCTAAACTGCCAACTAGATTTTGAGGAAATAAAATAAAAACCCTTAATCACTCCTATATTACAAGGTCCCAATTGGGATATTCCATTTCACATTCACATTAATGCATCGGACAAGGTTGTAGGAGCATTCTCAGGACAGAATGAGGAAAATAAACCCTATGCAATTTATTCATAACTAAAAATATGGCTAGTGTTGAGATCAATTATATTGTTACAAAGAAGGAAATTTTAGCGGTTATTCATGCTCTAAATAAATTCATACATTATGTTACAAGGTATACAGTTTTTGTACATACAGATAATGCTTCCATTAGATACTTAATGAATACACATGACATTAATGGTAGGATGATTAGATGGTTTCTATTATTACAACAATTTGATCTAACAATACTTGATAAGACTGGAAAGAAAAATGTGTTGATGTTTATATGATTCTCAGATCATATAGTTATTTTCTTATGATTAATAACAAGATTCACTTTCATACATTAGTTATCATAGAATAACTATACACTTAAAATCTCAACTATAAAAATGCAACGAAAATAAAAACATCTAGAAATATTAACCATGCACAGTAGATACAAGAACACAACACAAGAACACAAGAGTTTATCCTGGGAAACCCAACCTTGGTAGAAAACACAAAAACCTTTCTATAGAAGAATTCGGTCCAAGATATTACTAATACATCATCATCAATAACCAAAATACCATACAAAGAAGATTGTCCCCAAGCCTAGCATCACCAAGACCTAGCTCCTCAATAATATGACCAAGAATAACCAAGCAAGAGCTTCTCCAAGTGTGGCGCACTCTCCAAGACAATGAGAACCAATATATAGCGAAATAACACAACTTCCTTGCGCGCACTGCAAAAAGGAGAATTGCTCACCTGTCCAAATGAAATGATTCAGTCCTATATTTATACTAATCTGGGCGCCATTCTGGGGTCAACTTCTTATTTATGGGTATTCAATTACTTTATTATTTTCCTATGAGGTTGACTTCTATTCCTGGGTCTTCAACTTCTTCCTGGGGGTTTTGTAATGGTGTAGATAGGTCTTCTTGTACTTTCTTGTGGAGAATGACTGCCCAAAGTTGCAAATATCCAACACTCCCTCTCAATGAGGGAGGCATTCTCCATACTTGGATTTCTTTTGTCATAGAAAGGTTGTCTTCATGAGCCATGTTGAATCTCTGCACATGCATTCCATCCCAGAATATGCATGTGATAGCATCTCGATTCCATCCACTCTTTTTCAGGAGAAGGACTATACCTAGTCCATTCACCACTAGAAAATCCATGTGAGTGAATGAATCATTACCCTTGGTCATATCAGCACTAGCATAGCCCTGTGCGTGACCAATTGTTGTGGTTGCAACAAACCCTCTTTTTACTTTTTCTTTTACAAGCGAAAGGAAAAGGTTCCCCTACTAAAATTTTGATCATATTGCCTAATCCTCTACTATTGGATTCTATGTTGTTTCTTTGCCTATCTTGAGGGAGTTTGTTGGATCAATCTTAGTTGATGATTATATTTGATAGTGTTCAATTTTATCTTTTGATCATAGATGATTACCTTCAAAAAACCTCTCCTCCTTATTTTCTTCACTCTTAGTACTTGTTCATAAACTTTCTTAATGA
>ML814968.1:112883-123292 GCA_009831015.1 Picea engelmannii | reverse complement strand
TTTCCCAACATTGCATCCTATTTAGAAGTCGAGAAGCCTACACTAGCAACACAAATTTATAAAATCGAAACATCCCCACTAAATTTTTAAAATTGAAAATTGTATAGAGAGAAAGGTCCTTCGATGTTTTAACTTACATTTTTCCGTAAGTTGTAAAAGGAGAATGCTAGATCAGAAAACACCAAAACTTGAAAACTAAAATTTATTTCATAGCAATACAAATGGTCTGCATCTATTTGAATTGACTACACTGTAACTTGTTACACATATATCATTTTCTTAATCTATGGAAGCTATAAAATTCCAAATGTCTTCCTACATATTAAGTTGGACATGTAGGTACCCTTACCTCTTCAACGACCTTTTTTTTCAAGCATTCTGTCTTATGTCATCTTGAAGCGCTTAATGACAAGGAAATTTATCTCATACTACTAATATCTCCATTGGTTTAGAAAAAAAAAAAAAACTCTTTGTCACATGTTCTCTATTTTTTCTAATTTTTCTTAAGTCAGGAAAAACAAGAAATGCTTTCTCTTTGTGTTCGTCCAGAAAAGAAGAAGAAATGTTTTTAGAAAGAAATCGACAAATTACAAGAAAACATGTGATGTGGGATTTTCAACCAATTACAAACTAAGAACGACGAACTACAAAAAATAAATACACGTGATGTGGGATTTTAAACCAATTACATTCAACAACAACGTGAAACATGAGATGGAACAAAAATGCACATTTTAGAGATTTCATTGACGTATGTGCATTCCTTATTGGTGCAACCTCCCCTCGGCGGGCGGTCGCACCACCAGGACCTCCAAATACTCGGCGCGAAGAGTCTAAGCTCTTTCTACTCCCTCGGGAGCTCTTTACCCACAGAGCACTTCTCGGCGATCTTCCCTTCGCGTATCGGAAGATCGAATCTCGCGATATCGCAAGACTCGTAACCCTGCTGATTTCCGCTCAAACGCCAATCCCCGAATGTCGATAGTCAACGGTCAACCCTCGGGGTATCACCACTGGCGATGTCAACCTCCTGACTTCCCAAGTCCCGAGTGTCGAGGTGTCGATTCCCCGACATGATGCCACCTATATTCCACCGTACCTCGTGACCCAACCCTGCACTGTCACATAAGGGATTCGCGGATAGCCGATCCACGATACAAGCGCTCCTAGGAGGTGAAACTACGAATTCCGACTACGTGGGATCACGTGCCACCTGTCGTCTCTCTGATCGACAGTCCCGAGTAACTTGGGAAATCACGACTCGTGATCTCAACGGGTAACCTCCTACCCCTCCAACCGCCGAACGCCGATATGCGATGGCCTGCCTCCTTGGTCGCTTGCAAGTTAACTCCCTTGCAGCTCTTCTCGGATCTAATGGTCAGTGTGGACTGACGATCCAATTCGACGATTTCAAGTTGTCGATTCTCTTCCTCTTGAAGAGTCTTTCATTCTGCCACCTTCACTCTGCGTGAACTTCACTGAGTCTGTTCCCACGATAAATCCAAGGAACTATCCTTCCTGAGCTTTGCCAACTCTGACTCTTTCAGAGTTCTCTCGAGCATGTTCTTTGTACTCGGCTTCCAACCACTCTCGACGGTGTTGCAGTTTCCCAAATCCGGTGCACTCGCAATCACAACAACCCGACCTTTCAGTTCCGAGACCTCCAAATTTCAATTCTTCCATAAAATCACGTACACAGCATATGAAAGAAATACATAACAAGAAGTAAGTATGCAAAGGCATAATGCCAGCAACATACAGAGAACAAACACATCCATGGGAATTAAATTAAGTCTTCCCTGTTCTCCTTTCCCAGACTCGCCTCTGAGACTTCAATTTGACCTGCCCTTCACCTACACGGTTCGAATAACCTAACACAAATCTAGGTTGACGAGAATAAGAGCTTCACTGTTGGACCTCCTCAACGCACTCTATGTGGGGGAATTCGACTGCACTCTATGCAGGAATCTCCAGATTCGAACAGTGAGACGATTTGAAACTTATTCTCTCCTTTCTCCCAAATTTATAATCTGCCATGAAATTACATATACATCATATACGACGAAAGAATAAAAAGAAGCAAGCATGCAACAACATAAGATCAACAACACACAGAGAACAATCACAGCCATGAAATTGAATCAAGGTTTTATATTAATTCAGTATCTATACATGGGGATTCTTCACAAGCTCTCTGCACTTCTCTTCTTGCTCTTCTCTCTAATGTCGACTAATTGCTCTTTATTTTTTACAATGATACAAGGGAGGGTGTCTATACTCCGTTTTCCCTCTTGAAGTCAAAACCGTCTAATCTAGACTTAATTATCTTATCTACCTGCACTAAATCTAAGAAGTACCTCTGCTATCTAAGGACGAGAGATTATTTGCTCAAGGTCCATTTAAAATGTGCAAGTACACTCTATGATGAATGCTTTCATTCAAATGGCGGCGCAACAGATCTCAAGGTGATTCAAAATTTTGGTGCTGGCGTCATCCAGCTGTCTTTTCTTTCTCCACGCGCTGACTCGCTTGATGAGGTGGGAATGCTCCTGCATCATACTCCTCGGTTCAAAAAATTTCATGGGCTCTTGTCCATGAGCTCCTGTACACTGTGACCATGTTTCTGTATGACTGCCTCGTCCTCCCAGCTGGCATCGTCCACTGGGTGATTTTTTCATTTTACTAGGTATTCAAAATATTGCTTCCTCCTGGTCTTCCTACCTATTCTCTTATCCAATATGCATTCCATCTGAGGTTTTTCTGCAATCGGCAACTGTTTCTGCCACTGGATCACTGGTTCCTCTATCTCAGTGCCTGCCCCTGCATTTCTGTAAGGGTATAAGTCCGAAATATTGAAAATCGGAGATATACCGATGCCTTCTGGCAACTCAAGCTCATAAGCATTCTCCCCAAATTTATTTAGGATTTTGCACAGCCCAATTTTCCTCATCTTGAGCTTATTGTATGTTTCCCTTGGAAACCTTTCTTTTCTCAGGTGCGCCAGAACCATATCGCCGACTTCGAACTGAAGCTGTCTTTTTCTCTGATCAGCTCTACGCTTATACTCTTGGTTCAATTTCTACAGTCGCTGCTTCACCTCCATGTGAAGTTCTTTCATCGCCTCAGCGAACTCTTCAGCCTTCGCGCTGCTAGTTTCAACCTGTTCCGGATCCCTAAGCTCAGACACTCCTCTTGGCTGTGTCCCATACAAAATTTGAAACGGGCTCTTACCTGTACTTCGATTCACTGAATCGTTGTATGTGAACTCTGCCTATGGTAGGATCTGGTCCCAACTGGTGCGATGCTCAGTCACCAGGCTTCTCAGCAGATCTCCCAGACTCCTGTTCACCACCTCGGTCTGCCCATCTATATGTGGATGGTATGCTGAGCTGAATTCCAAGTCAGTGCCCAGCTTCTTCCATAGCGTCCTCTAGAAATGACCTATGAACTTGGTATCCCGATCCGAGACCATGCTTCTCGGCAATCCATGTAATCGCACAATCTCTTTGAAAAATAAATTGTCGATGTGGGTCGCATCGCTGGTCTTATGACATAGAATGAAATGTGCCATCTTCGACAACCTATCCACCACCACGAAGATAGAATCCACTCCTCTTTGCGTCCTCGGCAATCCCAACAAAAAGTCCATGCTTATGGCCTCCCACAGCCTCTCAGGTATGGGAAACGGTTGATAGAACCCCGTGTTCTGCTTTCAGCCTTTCGTGTGTTGACATACCCTGCACCTGTCAACAAACCTTTTCACGTCTGTACGCATGCCCGACCAATAGTATGATTTGCTCAGTTTGGTGAATGTTTTATCATGTCCAAAATGACCTGCTAAGCCCCCGCTGTGTTTTTCCCTCACCAAATTCTCTCAAATAGAGCAATCTGGAATGCACAGTTGATTGCCCTTGAACAACAGTCCATCTTGAATCATGAATTCAATCCACGGGCTCTGATCCCTGAGTACCGGATTCTCGGCTGCCTCGTATGCTTCTGCAAAGTCTGCATCACCTGCATACATATCTTTCAGATTTTCAAAACCCAAAGTCTTGACCCTGAATTCCTGCAGCAATAAACATTTTCGGCTCAAAGCGTCAGCTACTTTGTTAGCAGTCCCTGAAATGTGCTTGATCACGAATGTGAAATTCTGCATATATTCCACCCACTTCGCATGCTTCTGGTTCATCTTTTCCTGCTGACTCACGAACTGCAATGCATGATTGTCACTATACAGCACAAATTCTTTGGGTATCAGATAATGCCTCCACTTCTTCAATGCCTGTATGATGGCATAAAACTCTTTATCGTACGTGGAGCATTTCAACTTTGCATCATCCGGCTTTTCGCTGTAGTATGCTACAGGTCTGTCCTCCTGACTCAAGACCCCTCCAACAGCATATCCACTAGCGTCACACTTTACCTGGAAGGTTTTCTAAAAATCAGACAACACCAGAATTGGTTGCTCTGTTATCTTGCGCTTCAGCAATTTGAAGCTTCTCTCAGCATCGGTTGTCCACTGAAAAACTTTATGCCGCTTCTTTACTATGTCCATCATCGCGGCGCTAATCCCACTAAAATTTCAGATGAATTTCCTGTAGAAACTAGCGAGTCCATGAAAACTCCTTACCTCAAAAACATTTCTCGACGATGGCCAATTCCTGATCATTTCAACCTTCTCAGGATCCATCTTCAATTCATTCGCTGAGATTACAAAACCCATATAGACGAGTTATGTCTGCATGAAGGAACACTTCTTCAAATTTATCAGCAGCTTCTCCTGCTGTAGCCTTCTCATCACAATGGCCAAATGCCTCAGGTGTTCAGCCTTGGTCTTGCTGAAAATCAGTATGTCGTCCAGGTATACGACCACAAATTTACCAATGAATTCCCGCAGGACTTCATTCATCAGCCTCATGAAAGTGCTGGGCGCATTTTTCAACCCAAATGGCATGACCAGCCATTCGTACAAACCCTCGTTTGTCTTGAATGGCGTCTTCCATTCATCTCCCTTCTCATCCGGATCTGATGATATCCGCTCTTGAGATCTATCTTTGAAAAATAATTTGCCCCACTCAGGCAATCCATCAAGTCATCCATTCTCGGCAGTGGAAACCTGTATCTGATGGTGATCTTATTTATTGCCCTGGAGTCTGTACACATCCTCCAGCCTCCATCCTTCTTCGGACTCAGTACCGTTGGAACGGCACATGGACTAAGACTCTCCCTCACTAGTCCTTTGTCCAATAGATCTTGTACCTGCCTCCTGACCTCCTCATTCTCCTGAGGTGTCAACCTGTACACTGCCTTATTTGGAAAGCTTGCTCCGGGTATGAGGTCAATATGATGACTCACACTCCTCATCGGTGGTAGTGAACGCGGCAGTTCATCCACGATGATATCAGCAAACTCTCCCAGCAGTTGTTGAATCTCCTTTGGCAAGTCATCCACTCTTGTGCTTGTTAGGACAATTCTCGGCTTTCTGACAACAAAGAACTGTGGACCTTCATTCTTCTCCAACTCCGTGAGAAGTTCCTTCCCACTCATGAGAAGTATCGTGCTGCTAACTTCTGGCTTTACTTCCTTATCTTTTATCGGCAGCAGTTTATGGATTCTCCCATCCTTCTCCAAGGTGTAGGTGTTCATCCTCCCGTCATGAACAACATTCTGATCATACTGCCATGGTCTTCCCAACAGTATATGACACACGTCCATGGAAATAACATCGCACAGGATCTCATCATGATAATTTCCAATTTTAAACTTAACTAAGCATTGTTTAGTGACACTTACCCGGTGTCCTTTCTGTAACCACGAGACCTTATACGGACTCGGGTGCTTAGTTGTCTCTAGCTCCAATTTCTCCACCATCTCGGTCGAAACGAGATTGTCAGTGCTCCCACTATCAATTATGACTTTTCATTTCCTGTCCTTGGCTGTACAAGCCGTTCTGAACAGTCTGCTCCTCTGCACTGCACTCTCCACCTCCTTCTCAGGCGTCAAAAGGATTTTATGCATCCCGAGCGATCTTCCGCTGTCTGCATCTTCACTCTCAACATCACGCTTTTGTGCCTCAGCGATGTGAGTTTTTCCTCTGTCCATTTTCCTGTCTGGACAGTCAACATCTTTGTGTCCGTCTTTGCCACACGTGAAACATGTGATAATTCCTCCTTGACCTCGTCCTCTACCTCGAGTATGAGGGAACGTGTTGGTGTCAGCATATCCTCCTTGCTGATCTTCTGACTACCTTCTCGGCTCAGCATTTTGCTGCCTCTACTGTGAGGTACCACCTTTTTTAGCTTTTCCCTGACGTCTCCTCCAATCCTCCTTGGGCTTCTGTGTTTTCTCTTGGGCAACTGTCTTGCCTCTGGGCTGGCTTCTACCCCGCCCTCACTGTCCCTACTTGCAGCTCAGCTTCTCTTTGGATTTTAGAGCGATCTGTTATGAATCCTCGACTGTTCGAATGGTAACCATGCTTAGTTCGTCCTGAATGTCATACCTCAACCCATTCAGGTATCTCGCCACCTTTTCGTCATCACTCTCCCGATGACCAGCTCGAATGTTGAGCCTATAGAATTCCTCGGTGTACTCCTTCACTGTCATCATCTTCTGTCTCAGGTTCTGCATTCGTCTGAACAGAGTGATCTAGTAGTCTCTGGGGATGAACTTTGCCTTCATCTTGGCGATCATCCGATCCCAGCTTTTGATCTTCTGTTTTCCTTTGGAACGTCTATCTGCCTGCAGTTCGTCCCACCATAAGGCTCCATGTCCCTTCAGCTTCGTGACAACATGCCTCACCTTTTTATCCTATTCGATATCCTCGTAATCGAAGTAGGTGTCGAGTGCTCGGATCCAATCTAGCAACTCTTCTGCATTCAGACTTCCCTCATAGACGGGAATGTCCATCTTCGTCTTCGAGCTCATCCTCGAAATGGCTCTGATCAACCTTTCTGTCGAGGCATCTTCTGCCGTGACCTCTTCAGCATCGTGTCCAACTTCCTCTTCCACTTCAGAATCGCTGAACTCTACTGCACCAGCTCCACATCTCTGTGCAGTTTCCATCTCCTCAAGCCTCGCTCTGAGGTCTCTTACCTGGCGTTCCATTTCAGCATTACCTGTTGGCCTTCCTCTTCTTCAAGCATCCCTGTCTTCACGATCAGGTGACTGCCTCTCTTGTCTCGGCGGCATAGTGTATCCGCTTCTTTCCCTCTGCTACACGGACAAAGAAAATTCCAACTCCCGCTCTGATACTACTCTGGCGCAACCTCCCCTCGGCGGGCGGTCGCACCACCAGGACCTCCAACAACTCCGCCCGAAGAGTCCAAGCTCTTTCGACTCCCTCGAGAGATCTTTACCCACAGATCACTTCTCGGTGATCTTTCCTTCGCATATCGGAAGATCGGATCTCGCGATATCGCGAGACTCGCAACCTTGCTGATTTCCGCTCAAACGCCGATCCCCGAATGTTGATAGTCAACGGTCAACCCTCGGGGTATCGCCACTGGCGATGTCAACCTCCTGACTTCCCAAGTCCCGAGTGCCAAGGTGTCGATTCCCCAACACGATGCCACCTATATTCCACCATACCTCGTGACCCAACCCTGCACCGTCACATAAGGGATTTGCAGATAGCCGATCCACGATACAAGCGCTCCTGGGAGGTGAAACTCCGAATGCCGACTCTGTGGGATCACGTGCCACCTGTCACCTCTCTGATCGATGGTCCCAAGTAACTCGAGAAATCGCGACTCGCGATCTCAACGGGTAACCTCCTACCCCTCCAACCGTCGAACGTCGATATGCGATGGCCTGCCTCCTTGGTTGCTTGCAAGTTAACTCCCTCGTAGCTCTTCTCGGATCTAATGGTCAGTGTGGACTTGCGATCCAATTCGACGATTTCAAGTCGTCGATTCTCTTCCTCTTGAAGAGTCTTTCATTCTGCCACCTTCACTCTGCGTGAACTTCACTGAGTCTGTTCCCATGATAAATCCAAGGAACTATCCTTCCTGAGCTTTGCCAACTCTGACTCCTTCATAGTTCTCTCGAACACGTTCTCTGTACTCGGCTTCCAACCACTCTCGACAGTGTTGCAGTTTCCCAAATCCGGTGCACTCGCAATCACAGCAACCCGACCTTTCGGTTCCGAGACCTCCGGATTTCAATTCTTCCATAAAATCACGTACACAGCATATGAAAGAAATACATAACAAGAAGTAAGTATGCAAAGGCATAATGCCAACAACATACAGAGAACAAACACATCCATGGGAATTAAATTAAGCCTTCCCTGTTCTCCTTTCCCAGACTCGCCTCTGAGACTTCAATTCGACCTGCCCTTCACCTACACGGTTCGAATAACCTAACACAAATCTAGGTTGACGAGAATAAGAGCTTCACTGTTGGACCTCCTTGACGCACTCTATGTGGGGGAATTCGGCTGCACTCTATGCAGGAATCTCCAGATTCGAACAGTGAGACGATTTGAAACTTATTCTCTCCTTTCTCCCAGATTTCTAATCTGCCATGAAATTACATATACAGCATATACGACGAAAGCATAAAAAGAAGCAAGCATGCAATAGCATAAGATTAACAACACACAGAGAACAATCACAGCCATGAAATTGAATCAGGGTTTTCTATTAATTCAGTATCTATACATTGGGATTCTTCACAAGCTCTCTACGCTTCTCTTCTTGCTCTTCTCTCTAATGTCGACTAATTGCTCTTTCTTTTTTACAATGATACAAGGGAGGGTGTCTATACTCCGTTTTCCCTCTTGAAGTCAAAACCATCTAATCTAGACTTAATTATCTTATCTACCTGCACTAAATCTTATCTACCTGCACTAAATCTAAGAAGTACCTCTGCTATCTAAGGACAAGAGCTTATCTTCTCAAGGTCCATTTAAAATGTGCAAGTACGCTCTATGATGAATGCTTTCATTCAAATGGAGACGCAACAAATATCAAGGTGATTCAAAATTTTGGTGCTGGTGTCATCCAACTGTCTTTTCTTTCTCCACACGCTGACTTGCTTGATGAGGTGGGAATGCTCCTGCATCACTTATATTTAGAGCTCAGAAAAGAAAATTCCATTTAAAAATTTTGTTTGATATACATAACAGATGAACGGATATTACTTGTTTTAATCTATGAATTGGATAAAACGTATTGTCTCACCTTAGCTAAAACCGGGTATGGCTCCCATGCTTGTCTTCCATATGTGATGTATCCAGTAGTCCAATTCATCCCTGCAAACTCTTTCAAAACCCTCTGTAAAGAAGTCGACTTCATCCCCGCAAACATTTCAACCCTCTGCAAAGAATATTGCCTACATTTTGGTGGCACATCAAAGGAAAAGTTCATGCGAAATGATCCATGGAACCAGCAGATTTCTCAGCTCTCCAAAATTGGCAGACAACACTTGGAAATACAACCCTCGGTTGCTAAGATTAACCTCTACTACACCGAATTCGATCTCTCAAACAGAAATCAGTCACAAAAGCTCAGGCAGCTGAAATTGGACGCCGAAAAGGAATGCTCAATCACCCATCGTGCATGCAATCTAATGAACATACCATCTCAGGCAGTCACAAAAGCTAAAGCTTCTAAGTCTGTTACAAAATCTCGGGCAGTCACCGTTGCAAAATCTCAGGCAGTCACAAAGGCAGTCACCGTTACAAAAACACAACAGATCAGGCAATCACAAAATCATAGAATCTAATCAACAGACCGTCTTAGTAAGTCACAAAAGCTAAAGTTGAGGCCGTTACAAAAGCACAAAATCCAGGCAGTTACAAAAGAACAAAATCTAATCGACGGCCTGTCCCAAAAGTCTGGTTTCTAGTAAGAAAACTCGAAAGAATAAATCTCTAACGAAGCCACGTGTTTCAAGGCATCCACGATGGTTAGAAAAGTCAAAATCATAATTCCAAACGATGCCACGTGTTTTCACCCATTTTCACCTGAGGTCATGTCGCTCGGGTCATCGTTGAGGGGGTCATTCTTGGGCTGGAGCACGAATGGCCTGGCACAAGTCGAACACCTCTGGGTTGTTGTTGACTTTGAGTAGTCCTCATACAACATGTCAATTCTATGATGCATGAGGGTGTCTCCATGAATTTGATCAGCCATATATCTTTTCATCTCAAAAACGAGCTCTAACTACTTTAGATGGAAGAAGGGAGGTGGTTCCTGGCTGAAATTTGGGAGTGTCGAGAGAGGTGGTGGTGCCAAGATTTGGTCGCCCTCCACCTTCAAACTATTGAGATTTGTACCTTGGGAGGTGTTCCCCATGTGCTTTTTTCCTCCTTAGCACATGAGGGAAGGTTTAGACACTTTGTACCTAGTACTTTTGTCTATTTTCACTTTGACTTTGGTTAAAGTGAATTTTGGTCACTTTTGGCA
>ML814967.1:205858-226776 GCA_009831015.1 Picea engelmannii | reverse complement strand
AAGATGGGAAGACTACCTACACTTGGTAGAATTTGCCTACAACAATGGGTATCATGCATCGTTGAAGATGAGCCCATTTGAAGCACTTTATGGAAGAAAGTGCAATACTCTAGTGAGATGGGATAATCCAGTTGATAGAACAGTAGTTGGGCGAGAGTTGCTCAAGGAGATGGAGGAACAAATGATAAAAATTAAGCAGAATTTGAAAGCTGCCCAGGACAGGCAGAAAAGTTATGCTGATAAGAACAGAACCCACAGAGAGTTCAAAGTGGGTGATCATGTTTTCTTGAAAGTGAAAGCTAATAGGAGTTCCCTGAAGCTGGGAAGTTGCACCAAGTTGGGAGCTAGATTTTGTGGGCCATTTGAAATCCTGGAAAGGATCGGGCAAGTTGCATATATGCTTGCATTACCTGCATCCATGACTGTACATAATGTGTTTCATGTTTCATTTCTTAAAAAGTATATGCCTGATGCTAATCATGTAATTGATTGGAATGTGATCTAGGTGGAGCAAGAAGGTGTCCTGCAAGTGCATCCTGTGTGCATATTGGACAGGAAAAACAAACAGCTCCGGAATCGAGCCACAGGGCTTGTAAAGGTCCAGTGGACTTGGAACAGTCCTAAGGATGTGACATGGGAGCATGAAGATGTTATGCAGGCAAAGTAACCACATCTTTTTGAAAATTTTGAAAGGCTTGCAGATGCAGTGTAAAGTTGCACTGAGGACAGTGCAAAAATAAGGGGAGGGGAATTGTAATGTCCCCAAGGCGGAGCCCTGTTGTAAATCATGTCTATGAAGTATAAAGCTTGTTTATGAACTGTAATTCAAGTTTATAAGGTTGGTGAGCCAAGTTATATAAGCTAGTGGGATTATGTGTTATTAGGCCAGGGAGCCTAAGTGTTGAAGGCCAGGAGCCTGATTTTGTACATGTAACTATGCATAGTATTAATACAAAACATCTCTATGGGTGGACCAACCACGATGAATGAGTGATGGGGGACTAAGATTCCACAAAACCTGGGTAAGGGATTGGGGGATAGAAGGTTGGAAAGAGAGACTAAGTGTGGAGCCTAGGGGCTTAAGTCCTTGGGAATAATATTTTAATATTATCCCAAAAGCCATGTGAAATCTATGTTTTTTCCTAAGTTCTTGGGGAGGGATGCATGCATCTTCATGGGGGACATGTGTCGACCCAGGAGCATGCAATTTAACCTAGGAAATGAGTTGTGATGGGGGTTCTCTTTCCATTCCATCCATTGTTGCGTAGGAGTTGGGTGGGCATTCCTCCAACCATCACCTTAATCCGGGGTTCGACCTTCCAATTCCTCCATCCTCCATTTGTACACGTTTGGCCTCTATGATTGAACCTCTGTACACCTTACGCATCTCTGAAACCAGAGAGGTGATTATGTTCCTTATTGCTAGTTGGGAGAACTAAATGTTCTGTAATTGTTGAGCCGTGCATCCTGTGTTGCTTGCCGGAAAGCTTAACGCATCCTGTAATCACAAAGCCACTCTATGCTTTAGGGCTGATCGTTTCTGTTTCAGGTGTCCATACCCATTTTACCAATTGATTGTTGTGGCCATGCAGTGCTGGACTGCGTGTGGCTTGCTGGCCAGTGTGAGGGAGGTGATTGTTATTGAAGAGGCAGGTTACCCAGTCTGTGAGCAACACTCTCCAGGTGAGAGACTGCACAGAGGAAGTGAGAACTCCTGGAAGGAGTCCTGTAGCTTCCATAGAGCTCGAAGACTTTCGGTCGGGTTTGTTTCTAAAGCCCAAGGGAAGGGAGGTTAGCAGATGATGGACTGTCTTGGTGAAAGTGAAGGTGTATACTCATGGGGTGGGACAGACATGTGGGGAATGAGAGTCTGTGGGCAGTGGGCATAAGTGGCTCCTGGGAGAGAATCCTTCTCCTGTGACTGTGTGTCTTCCTGTATTCCCTGCCTAGCTTAGGAATCCCTACCCGGTGGAGCTTAGTCCCAGCTCAGTGGTGATCTACTGCTGAGAGTGATGAGAAGCGCGGTCTAAGGCTGGGAGGTTCGTGGGAGGTCTACACACAGTTGGTGAATTACATCCAGTTTAAAAGATAAGTATATACATGCATATATACATGTATTCCACTGTATTCGTGAATTATTGTTAATGTAGTGGATTATGTATGGTAACAGTATTAATGTTCTTACGTTGTGTTTAACTGTAATTAAGAAATTGTATTTCATAAGAATGCATAATATGTTACAATAGTTTTTTTTTCGCGTAGTAATGTTGGCCCGACCATGGGGTTGATGGTCGAGAATGTTACAGTATGGTATCAGAGCCTAGTTTCAACACTGAGCCTGGATGGGCCGGATAAGTGGTCTTTGGACCAAGGTTTTGAGAAGAAATTGTGTCAGGAGGACTAATTTCAGACCTCAGAGTGTTTCTGAGTGTCATGGGACTACTTGACCATGTTACAAAGCTCAGGGGGTGTAGCGGTATTATAAAACTGCAATCGGTGTGGTATATGGCCACAGGGAGAGAGAGAACTCCACACCATAAGTGTTGGAGCCAGAGAATATGTTCGGAAGGAAAAGAGAACCCTCACAACCATCAAATCTGGAGAATGTACACAAGGTTTAAAACCCTTTGGAGTTGCACAAGAGTGTGGAAATTGCGATATGTGAAATTCTGAATTCGTCAGGACAGTCCATCGGAAAGGACGCGTGGGGAGAGATCAACCTTTTGCTGACTCGTGACTTGAAATGGTCTAAGGGTGAGTTCATGAGAATTCACAATTGGATCACAACCGTCGATCTAAGAGAGATCTGGACCGTTAATTATCTAGGAAGAAATCGACATTTCGGGAATAGGGAGGATGAAGGTGGAAAATCTTTCGACCTCGTGACACACGAAATCCAGATACACGAAATGTCGATGAGATCTGAGTCCTCAGATCATGGGGAATCGGGACCATTGGATCAAGTAGATGAAAGTTTAGAAGGAGGGTACCAAGTCATTTGCCAGAAGTCCTTGAGAAGCAGAGTTGGAAGGTCAGAATTCTCTGTGGAGAACTCACGAAATCACGAGAACCATAAGATAGCTAGAAATTGCAAGGTGTTTAGTGTATGGAGAAACTTTCCGCCCTAGGATCCAAAATAAATGTGGGTCATTGATCGTGGTTGGTTTGATCTGTTGGATCATTTCGTGAATTCAGGGATCGTGAACTTGGAGCGCAGGCCAAATTCTTGGTCACTCCAAGTCCCAAATCGCGAAAGAGATTAACAAGGGTAGAATTGGACGGTGGAGCGCTTCCAGAAAGAAGTGTTGAAATCTTGTGAGACGTCGGATCCAGCCAACTAGCGAGGAGGTTAGGGATGAGGAACTTTGACAGGTGAAAGATTAGGAGAGATATGGATTGTCGGAGCATGGGAGGCTCACAACCGTTGATCTCATACATGAATTCCCATATCGGAATTCGCGGATTGAAGTGATAAGAGATTTGGATTCACTACATCGTGAACTCCTAGTTCACGAAACTCCAAAAATATATGGACCGTTGGATTCAAATCATCGAGGATCATTGGATCTCGTACAAGAGCTCGTGTATTGGAGTTCGGGGAATGGAGTGACCAGTGGTTTGGGTCGCTGCATTTCGAACTCCCGGTTATCGAAACCCTGAAACCCGAAGTCCCGAAGTCCTGAATTATTCAAAGACGGAAGAACCGTAGAAGATTTTTAACCATTGGATGTTGGGTAAACGTGGACCGTCGATCCACCCGATTTACGCGAATTCGGTAAATCAAAACTCTAGGAGATAGATGTGTGTACCTTAAACTTGTCGAAGGTCAAAATCCTGAGTAGCACCTAATAGTCTAGCATTTGGTCACGATCTTTGGTTACGAGGGTAGGGGCTAAGAAAGAGGGAGCTATCACCCGAAAATTAGAGAGTCGAGTAGAACTCAATTTTTTTTTGAAGTCGAAGTGTTTTCTTAAATCATAATGGTTTCGAATGTGTGGAATTTGTTAAAAATGATGACCTAAAAAATCCCTGTTGTCTGCATGTGTGTTTGCAGAAGCTTACCAAGTGCCAAAACCGAATAGGGTTGTCATTGAGAGTAGAGAATGGAAGAGGTGTAGATTGCCTCCAATTCAGAGAAAGAAAGAGAAGGAAGGAATGTCAACTTGGGATTCAAAGGATCAAACTCTAATGGGTAAGGAAAAGAGATGGATAAGGAAGGACATATGATGAAAATCATTGAACGATTGTAGAAAGATGCCCAGGCTCACCGAGCTGATAGCCGAACGCTCATGAAAGTCAGGGATAAGCAGGGTGAATTAAACTTAAGGATGTTGAAGAGTCTGGAAAGAACAGAAAATAAATTGGAAAAGGAGAGTGACTCAAGCAATATAGAGAGTCGCAGGACCCCTGAGAGGAAAAGAATATCAAGGAGTGTCAGTAGACATCGTCGTCGCTCCCCAAATCATTCTAGTAGGAAAGCACACAATAGTTCAAGTCCCTCTACTACCAGAAAGCACATGATATCTGGGATGGATGAATTGAAAGGGGAAATGAACAAGATCAAGCCTTCAACGTTCAATGGAGAACACAAGAAGGAGGAAGATGTCGAAACTTGGTTTCTTGGTATGAGGAAATACTTTCAACTGCAGAATTATTCCTCTCATGCAAAGGGCAGGATTTCCATGTATCAATTGAAGGGAAAGGCATGCATGTGGTGGGATCAACTTGTGCAGGTGCATCACATCAGGGAAAGGGACATCACATGGAAAGAATTAAAGAGGTATTTCGAGAGGAAATACTTAACTAAAAGATATTATGATAGAAATATGAAAGAGTTCTTTGAACTCAAGCTGGACAAACAGACCATTGATGAGTATGAACAGAAGTTTTTGGAATTAATGAAGTATGTTCTATTCATCAAAGATGAGTCTGTCAAGATTCATAGGTACCTGAGTGGATTACCGCCTCCTATTGGGGATAAGATTTGGTATGGTAACCCAAATACTATGGAAGAAACGATAAGAAGAGTGAAGTGCTTATTTGAACAAAAAAGTGAAAAGCCTACCTTTTGGAAGGCTTGGGATGACCAAAAAAATTTCAAGAAAGAATAGAGGCAGAAGGGAAATAAACCACCCTTTTTCAGAAACAGTCCTCAAGGACAGTTGTCTCTTAGAGAGCCTAGGAAGGTTGAAGTGGGTGGGAAAATGTCAAGGCTACCACCTATGGAATGTTGGGGTTGTAAAGAAAACCATAGGTACAGGGATTGCCCCTACATAAATGATAAAGAAAGAGTTCTCCACAATGTTGAGCAGGCTGAAACAGTGGAGGACATGGGCAGTAGATTTCCAAGGATCTACGTAGCCCTGGACAACAAGCAAGATGAATATCAGTCGCACATGATTGAAGTAGAAGGTATGATAAAAAACCAACCATTTACTATTTTAGTTTATTCAGGGGCTAGCCATAGTTATATAGACACTAGAGTGGTAGAAAGTTTTCACTTGATAAGAAGCAAACATGAAAAGTCTTGGTTAGTGCATCTAGCTACAGGAACCAAGAGGAAAGTCACGGAGTTAGTCAAGTCCTGTCCTGTAGACATGAATGCACGAAGGTCGATTTGAACATTCTATCGTTAGGATCTTATGACTATCTAATTGGGATGGACTGGTTGGACCAACACCATGCCATATTAGACTGTCATAACAAGGCATTCACTTGCTTAGATGAAGAAGGGAATCAGAGAGTCGTCCAAGGAATTCCTAGAGTTGTTACTATTAGAGAAATCTCAGCAATGCAGCTGAAGAAGTGATATAGAAAAGGCTATCAATTATTTGCAACCCATGTGGGGGAAACGCCTTAGGATAAGGTGTCAAGTATTGAGGATCATGAGGTACTTAAAGAGTTCGAAGATGTATTCCAGGAAGTACCTGGACTACCTCCGAAACGGGATATTGATTTCTCTATGAACCTGATGCCTGGAGCAGCTCCAGTGTCAAAGGCTTCGTACAGGATGAGTGCGCCAGAAGTGAAAGAGTTGCAGTTGCAACTTGAAGAACTTCTTAAGAAGGGGTATATATTCCCAAGCATGTCACCTTGGGGTGCCCTGGTCCTATTCGTAAAGAAGAAGGATAGAACGTTGATATTGTGCATCAATTTCAAGCAATTGAACAAAGTAACGGTGAAGAACAAGTATCCTCTATCGAGGATTGATGATCTCTTCGATCAGTTGAAGGATGCAAAGATATTTTTGAAAATAGATCTAAGATCGAGATATAACCAAGTAAGAATAAGAGATGAATACATCAATAATACTGCCTTTAGAACAAGGTATGGTCATTACGAGTTCACAGTGGTGCCATTTGGACTGTCAAATGCACCCGCTGTTTTTATAAGCTTGATGAATGGAGTATTCAGGGACTATCTAGGAAAGTTTTTTATCGTCTTCCTAGATGACATTTTGGTATATTCCAGGACTGAAGAAGAACATGAACAACATCTAAGGATGGTGTTGCAGGTTCCAAGAGAGAACCAACTATATGCCAAGCTAAGAAAGTGCTCGTCTTATCAGGAGCAGATCCATTACTTGGGACATATTATCTCGAAGGATGGGATAGCGGTAGACCCTGAGAAGATTGAAGCCATTAGAAAATGGTCAGTGCCAAAGAACGTAATGGAAGTTAGATCCTTCATGGGATTGACTGGTTATTATAGAAGGTTCATCGTAGGGTTTTCCAAGATAGCTTACCCTATCACTTCCTTGCAAAGAAAGGGGAAGTAGTTTCACTGGACAAAGGGATGTGAGGGAAGTTTCTAGCGATTGAAGCAACTGTTAACCAGTGCTCCAATCCTAAGGATTGCAGATCCAAATGTAGATTTCATAGTATGCACTGATGCATGCAAAGAAGGGCTGGGAGGGGTCCTCAGTCAGAACGGATTCGTAATCTATTATGAGTCCAGGAAATTAAAAGAGCACGAGAAGAACTATGCAATCCATGACTTGGAGTTGGTAGGCATAGTTCATGCTCTAAAGAAATGGAGGCATTACCTCATGGGAAGGAGTTTTGAACTTAGAACAGACCATAATGTTCTGAAATATTTGTTTGATCAGCCAACCTTAAACACTAGACAAAGTAGGTGGCTGGAATTTCTGTGTGAGTACGACTTTGAGATCAAGCATATCAAAGGAAAGGAGAATAAAGTGGCTGATGCACTCAGCAGGAGGGTGCATGAATTACATGCTATATCCATTAGCATGTATCAGACTGATAATAAAATAAGAATTCCGGAGGCTACCAATGTAGATCTGCAGTACATAGAATTGGTAGCCAAGCTACAACAGGGTAATATGCCACAAAAGATGGAAATTTATAAATTGGAAACAGATGGAATACTGTTGTACAAGAACAAAATTTTTGTACCCAATGTCCAATGCTTGAAACAGATGGCTTTGCAGGAGATGCATAATGTGCCTTATGCAGGGCACCTTGGATATCAAAAAATAGTAGTAGCAGTCAAGAGCCATTAATTTTGGTCGGGTATGAAGAGAGAGATCTCTGAATGCATCGCTAGATGTATGGAGTGCTAGAAATCTAAAGCTAAGCATAGGCACCCAGCAGGGTTGCTGCAACCTTTACCCATTCTTGAGTGGAAGTGGGAAGTAGTAACGATGGATTTTATTATGGGATTGCCCCGAACATGCAAGCTACATGATTCGATCATGGTGGTGGTGGAAAATCTTACAAAATCTATCCATTTTATTCCACTGAAAACTACTCACAAGGGAGCAAATGTTGATGATATTTTCATAAAGGAAGTGGCACGATTGCATGGAATTCCTAAAATGATTGTGTCCGACAGAGACCCGAAATTCACCTCGAATTTCTGGAAAGGATTGTTCAAAGGATTCGGAACGAATCTGAACATTAGTACAACTTATCATCCCGAGTCTGATGGACAGACAGAGAGGGTGAATAGAAGACATACTGAGAATGTATGTGATGGACAAACCATCAAGATAGGAAGACTACCTACACTTGGTAGAATTCGCCTACAACAATGGGTATCATGCATCGTTGAAGATGAGCCCATTTGAAGCACTTTATGGAAGAAAGTGAATTACTCCAGTGAGCTGGGATAATCCAGTTGATAGAACAGTAGTTGGACCAAAGTTGCTCAAGGAGATGGAGGACCAAATGATAAAAATTAAGCAGAATTTGAAATCTGCCCAGGACAGGCAAAAAAGTTATGCTAATAAGAACATAACCCACAGAGATTTCAAAGTGGGTGATCATGTTTTCTTGAAATTCAAAGCTAACAGGAGTTTCCTGAAGCTGGGAAGTTGTGCCAAGTTGGTAGCCAGATTTTGGGGGCCATTTGAAATCCTAGAAAGGATCAGGCCAGTTGCATATATGCTTGCATTACCTGCATCCATGACTATACATAATGTGTTTCATGTTTCATTTCTTAAAAAGTATATGCCTGATGCTAATCATGTAATTGATTGGAATGTGATCCAGGTGGAGCAAGAAGGTGTCTTGCAAGTGCATCCTGTGCGCATATTGTACAAGAAAAACAAATAGCTCCGAAATCGATCCATAGGGATTGTAAAGGTCCAGTGGACCTAGTACGGTCCTAAGGATGCGACTTGGGAGCATGAAGATGTTATGCGGGTAGAGTACCCGCATCTTTTTGAAAATTTTGAAAAGCTTGCAGATGCAGTGTAAAGTTGCACTAAGGATAGTGCAAAAATAAGGGGAGGGGAATTGTAATGTCCCCAAGGCCGATCTCTGTTGTAAATCATGTCTATAAAGTATAAATCTTGTTTATGAACTGTAATTCAAGTTTATAAGGCTGGTGAGCCAAGTTATATAAGCTAGTGGGATTATGTGTTATTATGCCAGGGAGCCTAAGTGTTGAAGAACATGGGCCTAATTTTTGTACATGTAATTGTGCACAGTATTAATACAAAACATCTCTGCATGTGGACTGACCACGATGAATGAGTGATGGGGGAGTAAGCTTCCACAAAACTTGGGTAAGGGATTGGGGGATGGAAGTTTGGAAAGAGAGGCTAAGTGTGGAGCCTAGGGGCTAAGCCTAGGGGCTTAAGTCCTTGGGAATAATATTTTAATATTATCCCAAAATCCATGTGAAATCTATGTTTTGTCCTAAGTTCCTGTGGAGGGATGCATGCAGCTTCATGGGCGACATGTGTCGACCCAGGTGCATGCGATTTAACCCAGGAAATGAGTCGTGTTGGGGGTTCTCTTGCCATTCCATAAACTATTGCTTAGGAGTTGGGTGGGCATTCCTCCAACCATCACCTGAATTTGGGGTTCGACCTTCCAATTCCTCCATCCTCCATCTGTACGCATTTGGCCTCTGTGATTGAACCTCTGTACACCTTACGCATCTCTGAAACTAGAGAGGTGAGTCTGTTCCTTATTACTGGATGGGAGAACTGAATGTTCCATAATTGTTGAGCCGTGCATCCTGTGTTGCTTGCCGGGAAGCTTAACGCATCCTATAATCACAGAGCCGCACTATGCTTTAGCGCTAATCATTTTTGTTTCAGGTGTCCATACCCATTTTCCCAATTGACTGTTGTGGCCACATAGTGTTGGACTTCATGTGGCTTGCTGGCGAGTGTGAGGGAGGTGATTGTTGTTGAAGAGGCAGGCTACCTAGTCTGTGAGAGACTCTCTCCAGGTGAGAGTGTGTGGAGGAAGTGAGAACTCCTGGAAGGAGTCCTGTAGCTACCACAGAGCTCGGAGACTTCTAGTCCAATCTGTTGCTGAAGCCCAAGGGAAGGGAGGTTAGTAGCCAATGGACTGTCTTGGTGAAAGTGAAGGTGTATACTCCTGGGGTGGGACAGACATGTGGGGAATGAGAGTCTGTGGGCAGTGGGCATAAGTGGCTCTTGAGAGAGAATCCTTCTCCTCTGACTATGTGTCTTCCTATATTCCCTACCTAGCCTAGGAATCCCTACCCAGTGGAGCTTAGTCCCAGCTTGGGGGTGACCTACTACTGAGAGTGATGAGCAGTGCATTCTAAGGCTGGGAGGTTCATGGGAGTTCTACACGCAGTTGGTGAATTACATCCAGTCTAAAAGATAAGTATATACATGTGTATATATATGTATTCCACTGTATTCATGAATTATTGTTAATGCCATGGATTATGTATTCTAACGGTATTAATGTGCTTACATTGTGTTTAACTGTAATTAAGCAATTGTATTTCATAAGAATGCATAATATGTTACAGTAGTGTTTTTTTTTCGCGTAGTAATGTTGGCCCAACCATGGGGTTGATGTTCGGGAACGTTACATAAATCACCATGATGTGACCTATTATACCTTTAAATGCTATATCCATCACCCTTTAAAAATTAGTACCAATATTGATTAGGCCAAAGGGCATTCTACGATATGCAAATTTTCCCCACTTTGTCTTGAAAATGGTCTTTAACTAGTTTGATTTTGCCATGGGAACCTAGTTATAACTAGAGAACCCTCCCAAAAGAGAGAACATTTGGGAATGAGAAACGAGTTGTAATATTTTATCCATTGGGGGAACTAGACATTTCTCCTCGTCTGAGGCTCGATTTATATTTTGGAAATATAAACATAATCTGATTTCCCTCGATTTTCTCCTAACAGGTACCATATTGGACACCCAAGTGGAATGATGAACCTTAAATATAATCTAGGCTCCCAACCATTTCTTCAATTCCTACTAAATAAGTGGTTCAAGAGTTGGATATATATTTCTTAACCTCTGTTGGAATGGCTTGACACCCTCTTTGATAGGAATGGCATGTTGAATAATATGGGTGTCATATGTCTTCAAGTCTTCATATGTCCAAGAAAATACATTTCAATATTTCTTGAAAAAATGTGTGAATGTGTGTTTCTCTACCTCCAAACAACAAGTGCCTAAATTGATAAACTTAGGTTGTTCATAGGTGCCTAGATTTACCAGAGCATCCATCATAGTATATTTTTTCATATTTGGGTTCATAGGAATTTGGAACTTAGTCTGTAGATCAAACAAATTTTCAAGAGATAACACACTCCTTGAGATGCAATTATCTTTTGTCTTACTTGCTTCATCCCGATAGTAACGAAGATTGTGTTTGTGTATTTCATCATCTATTACAAAATATTGGAATACGTCGGTGATGGTAAGAAAATTTATGATCTGGGTATCATTGTTGAACACTTTCTAGCTCGTGACGTTGTCTGGTATGGAAGGCCTAAAAATGATTTCAATAGAAAAATTGTTATTAAGGGGTGTGAATCTAGATGTTGCATTTGCTAAAGTGTCTCCAACAATGTTTTGAGAATGAGGTATATAAGAAATATTAAATGCGTCAAAATAATTAATCAACTTCCATACCTCATATTGATAACCTTTTAAGTGAGGAGATAGGAAGTGGATAATGTTTCTTACCTGTTTGACAATTATCTCTGAATCACCAAAACGTTGAAGGCATTTTAGCTTAAGGTCAATGCCCTTCTTTAGGAATTGGACCAAGGATTCATATTCAATAGTATTATTGGTGCATTCAAATTCTAAAAAATAAGATATAAGAGTCTTACACTATTCAATATCAATAAGGATGCATCCTACCCCAGATCCTTCCTGAGATCTGGAGCTATTGAAAAACAAATTCCAAATGTTAGTTTCTAATTTTAAGTTAGTTAATAAAAAAATGTATTTTTCTACAATAGTACAATCATTAGCATCAGTCTGAGTACACTAAATGATTTCAGACTGTATGTCCATTTGAATTGAAGATGGTTTCACTTCATAACAACCATGGTTAGCCTCTAAAAAGTAATTTCCCAAAGAAGTATGGGTGAATATGATGGGCTCATGATTACCTTCAAGTTTTGTTACCATATGTTTCATATGAGCCTCGATGTTCACCCATATTTGATTTGGATTACCTTTGTATGGAAGACACAAGTGGGACCGATCTATGGAGAAATAAACTTGAATTTTTGTAGACTAGTCCTTGCTCAACAATAAACCATAATTTTATAGAATGTCGACAACAACAATATCGGTGACTTGATGGACTCTAGGATCATATGCTAGCTTAATCATAACATCTTGAAGTTCACCTCTTACTTTAACATATGATCTATCTGAATGTATGATCCTAGTAGAACTCATTTCTGGGATAACATTTATTCTTTGGAAAACCAAGTATGCCATGAAATTAGAGGAAGCACTAGAGTCTGCTAAGTAGTTATGCACCTTAAAATTAAATATTTCGAATGTAAGTAGAAAGGGTGGGACTTGGGACCTCGATTGCGATCCTATATTGGTTCCATTTATAGAAGATTCAATTTCATATTTTCTTTCTGCCTTTACTTCAATAGTTTTAGAAATTTGATTCGTTGCAGCAATGGTGTTCTTATGATGGTCATTGGAATTGAAAGTGTTGAGACTAAGATTATGTTGTTGGGTAAGTGCGTAGATATCATATAGGGAGATAATGGCCTTGGTTCTTTTTAGATATTCAATAATGTTATATTCCAAAGCATGAGTTTTAGGTTTTCTTAGTGTTCTGTTGGCTTGAGAGGTGTTGGGTTTGTTGTTGTTACTTGATACAAGGGTGTTTGGTTTTTGAGTAGGAGTGAGAGGAGTTATTTTTTTGAGAGAAGTGATAGTTTTCGAGATGAGATGAGTGTTGGGAACAACACACTTGCTGTGTAAGTTGTAATCTCCTGGAGAATATTTTATGACTTGTGTGTCCCCCAGAAAAACCTCTTCAATATGTTCCTCATCTGAATCTATACACCAATTCCATAGAAACGTGGTAGATTATTGAGTGGTTTCCTTAGTGGTTTCTTCCTTTTCTGCTTCCTTGGTATCATTATCGTCGTTTTCTTGATGATATAATAGTTGGCTAATGACCAAGGTCATAGATTTTATATATTGAGGACATGTTTTCCTAGAATGGTTATGATGGTGATATGAACATAAATTTTCCATGCCAAAGTGGTCCATATTTAAAGTGATATTTGGGATTATGGAGGCTTCGACGAGTTTTCATTCCTCTTAAAGAATGGGATAAAAGGTTTAGGCTTTGAAGACCCTTCCCCAATGCTCTTTTTAAGGTCTACTACTTCGTTTGAAATGGGAGAATATAAATCTTGATTATTTTAAGAGAAAATTTACATTCTCTTCTCCCTTATTGGGTTTCTATGTAAAATAAATGTGTATTGTGCCTTTGTGTTGATATTTATTGATATATAATTCTCTACATTACTTACGATTAACTCATTGATGATTAGTTAAATTGGTAAAAGAGAAACAATTGTTAAAATTTTCCCAATATTGATTCACCCCCACCTCCCCCCCCCTCTTTTAGAGCCAAGTTCCTTTAGAGAGTTTAACCATTGGAAGGAATATATTTGTAGAAAACATGGACAAACAGGAAAATTTCTCCAAGAATGGAGAACCACTATTTGAAGGAACCAATTATGCTTTATGGAGCATCAAAATGAGAGTATTCTCTATGGCACAAGGATTTGAAGTATAGAACTTAGTAGTGAATGGATACAAAGCACCAACCACTCCCTCAATAGATACAAATGGAAGAAAGCTACATGAAATTAATGCTAAATCAATGAATGCCATATTATCTAGTCTTTTAGGCTCCAAGTTTGTAAAAATCATGCATTGTGAATCTACCAAAGACATATGGGAAAAGATGAAGAATATATATGAAGGAGATGAGAAAATGAAGTAGGTCAAGTTACAGACATATTGAGCACAATTTGAAGAATTGAAAATGAAATAAGATGAAGATATTGCAACATATCTCCTCATAGTAGATGGAGTTGTAAATCCCATTAGAACAACTGGTGAAGAAATCAAACAATCTGTAGTTGTTCAAAAGGTACTAAGATCACTTCCTCTAAGATTTGATCCTAAGGTTTCAACTATAGAATAATTTAGAAATCTAAAGAATTTTAAAATTGATGAGCTGCCTGGAATTTTAAGATCCTATGAAATGATGATAGAACAATAAAAACTATCAAAGCATGAAGCAACATTCAAAACATAAAAAGGGAGAAGCTCAAAAGGATACCAAGCAAGTGATTCCTCTGAAGAAGAATAAGATGCATATGAAGCAAATTTCATCAAGAAG
This sequence comes from Picea engelmannii, assembly GCA_009831015.1. Lineage (NCBI taxonomy): Eukaryota > Viridiplantae > Streptophyta > Pinopsida > Pinales > Pinaceae > Picea > Picea engelmannii. The sequence continues at coordinate 212,606 of ML814967.1, read as the reverse complement.
ATGAAGAAGGGATCTGGCAAGTACAAAGGTAAGCTCCCTTTCAAATTTTTTAATTGTGGTAAAGTGGGACAATTTTCTTCTAAGTGTCCTCATAGAACTAATAATGAAGAAGATTTTTGTTTCAAAAGAAATAAATGCTACCACAAGAATAACAAAAATTATGAAAACAAAAAACATTACACGGAAAAGAGAAATTTGCAAGCCAATGATGAAAGAAGCTCATCTGATGAAGATGATAACAACACATAACATTTTCTATTATTCATGGCCATGAATGATCAAGATGAATTATCAAATAATGAATACATAAATCATGAATATTTATATGAGGAAGGAGAGGTAAATGTTGAAGGAGAACTAATCTATGATCTACATGAACTAAAGAAACTCATAATGAAAAATGCATCACTCAATGAACAATTGAGAGAATCTAAAAAGTATCTTTATGAGACCAATGGTGAAACTGAGATTATTAGTCTAAAAAGACAACTAGAAGAGGCTAGAAAAATTGAAGAAGTTATGACAAATAAGCTTAAGGAAACGTAAGACATTTGTCATAAGAAAGAATTTGAAATTGTACATCTAAGAAAGGAACTGAATAAGAAAATTACACAGCTGAATACAAATTTGAATTTTGAAAATAGTTTGGTAGTCCTAGAAGATATTCTTAGTATCCAAAGATCACTACTTGACAAAACCGGTCTTGGTTATGACAACACTCATAAAATTATTGATTGAAGTGCAAATCATGTGATACTAGAAAACAAAGAAATGACTCAAAACTATGCTAATGTTCTTAACAACTTCAACAATAGAAACACTTTTAAAAATAAAAAAACACAACATTAAAAACAAATATTTTCAACAAAAAACTGCTCCTTTTTATAATAGAAATGATTTCAAAGAAATAGTTCAACCGAGAAGACCTTCCACAATAAGGTATCAAAATATGTTTATTTTTTGTTTTTTTTGTTGTCACAATTTTGGGCACAAAACCATTAATTGTAGAGCCAATGCAAGAAATGATTATCTGAGACATAAAGATGCATACAAGAATCCCAAGAATATTTTTTTGAGCAACAAAAATAGAACATCTTAGGGGTTTGCTAACCAAAATTATAACTCATTTAATCCATTGACGGAATTCAATGTTGAATATTACAAGTGTAACAAATGTATTCATAAATAACATGAATGCAAAAGTAGGATGGAACCCACCAAGAAAAACATGAAAGAAAGCTTCCCCACAAAAAATAAGGAAGAAAACACAAGCATGTGGAGAATAAAATCATATCAATAAGAGAAGGAAGAAAACATCCTAGCTCTACATGCACAAATAAAAAAAATTAGTGGTATATTGACAATGGTTGTTCCAAACACATGACAGGGGATCAAAGCAAGTTCTTAGTTCTTAAAAGGGAAAAAGGAGGGAATTTCACCTTTGAAAATGATGTGTCTGCCAAAATAATTGGAAAAGGAATAGTAAGCCTTGGAAATGAAAAAGCCAAAGTAGAAAATTTGTTTTTGATAGAATACATGAAGCACAATATTCTCAATGTTAGTAAAATGTGCGAACAATGACATATTTTGTACTTTGACTCTCAAAATTTTGAAATAAGAAAGAAAAAATTAGGAAGACTAGTTGCTACAATGCTCAGATCTCCTAACAACTTATGCATTTTGGATGAAATAAGAGGAGAGAAATGTTGCATGGGACAGACCAATCAAAATTGGCTATGGCATAGAATAATGGGACATCTTCACTTTGATAATTTGATAAAAATTTGCAAGAGGCAGGCTGTAAGAGATATGCCACCAATTATAAAACCCTTAGAACCTATTTGCAAGCACTCGCAACATGGAAAGCATACCAGAGTCACTTTCAAGACAAAGGAGAATTTAACATCAAATCCCTTACAATTAATTCATACTGACCTTTTTGGCCCAACTAGAACCAAAAGTTTGCAAGAAGAGAATTATTTTATATCATTCATTAATGATTATGCTAGAATGAAATGGGTTGGTTTTCTGAAGAAAAAATCAAAATCATTTGACAAATTTAAGGTGTTTAAGGAAATGATTGAAAATGAAACTGATCTTAAAATCAAGTTCATACGATCATAAAATGGAAGTGAATTTACCTCAAATGACTTTGAGAAGTTTTGTCAGAAACATGGAATCAAAAGACAATTTTCCACAACTAGGACACCACAACAGAACAATGTGGTAGAGAAGAGAAATATAATTGTGCAAGACATGGCTAGAACTATGTTGAATGATTCCAAAGTATTATACATCTTTTGGAAAGAAGCAATACATACTTCTATTCATATTCTAAACAAAGGATTACTTAGAATAAATAGTGATAAACACCATATGAATTGTGGCCGAAAGGTATACCTACAACAATCAATTACTTTAAGGTGTTTTGAAGCAAATGTTACTTAAAAATAAATGAAGAAAATTTGGAAAACTTTGATTCTCGAAAAGATGAAGGAATTTTTATGGGATACTCATCCAATAGTAAGGCCTACAAATGCTGCAATTTAAGGCTAGACAAGACAGTAATGAGTGAAAATGTAAAAGTAGATGATGAAAGGTCACACCAATAAAATCAATATTCAAAAGAAACAAAATGCAGAAGAGAAGATGAATATTTGGAAGAAGGATAGGATGAAGAGGAACAAGAAGAAGAACTAACATAGGAATAACAAGAATAAAAAGAATTAGAACTACAAGGGGAGGTCCAACAAAATGATGAAGAACAAGAGACAGAAATAAGAGACAACATAACACCTTCAAGGTATGTACAAAAGAAAAATCATGAAAGTCAAATTATTGGAAATAAAAGTGCAGGACCTCAGACAAGGAGAAAAATAATAATTTTTCCCGAGCAATTTAATTTTTCCCTACTATCCATAGTAGATCCTAGAAACTTTGAAGATGCAAGCAAAGATGAGCATTGGGTTAATTCCATGAATGAAGAATTGGACCAAATTGAAAAGAATAAAAAAAAGGAACTTGTTCCTAGACCCAAGAATACGTATGTAATAGGAACTAAATAGGTCCTCAGGAATAAACATGATGGAAATGGACATGGTAATTATTGTTGTTTATGTGGATGATATAATTTTTGGAAGTAGCACTGACAAATTGAGTAAAAGGTTTGTTAAAGAAATGCATAAGGAGTTTGAAATGTCAATGCTTGGAGAACTATCATTTTTATTAGGACTCCAAATTTCTCAACCCAACAAAGGTATATTCATATCCAAAACAAAATACATTAACGAGATGCTCAAGAAATTCAAAATGGAAGACTACAAGCCAGTGAGTACACCCATGATTATAGGTAGCAGGTTAAGAAAATATGATGAATCCATGGAAGCAGACCAAATGTTGTACAAATCTATGATTAGCATATTTTTATATGTGATTGAATCAAGACCGGATGTCATGCAGGCCATTGGAGTAGTTGCTAAGTTTCAATCTACACCAAAGAAAACTCATGTATAAGCAGTCAAGAGAATTTTTAGGTATTTGAAGGGTACTTTGGATTACATATTATGGTATCCAAAAGGTGAAGAATTTACATTAACAAAATACACTGATGCCAATTGGGAATGTTGTATATAGAACCGAAAAAGCACAAGTGGATGTGCATTCTTATTAGGAAATTACTTGGTGTCCTGGTTGATTAAAAAAAAATCAACAATATCTCTATCTACTACAGAAGCATAATATATTGTAGAAGTTTCTTTTTGTGCACAAGTCCTCTAGATGAAGCAGTAATTACAAGACATTCAGGTTGAACACATGAAACCAATTCCCATTATATGTGACAATACCAGTGAAATAAGCATTTCAAAGAACCCTGCCATTCATTAAAAAAAAACACATACCTATCAAGTACCATTTTCTAAGAGAACATGTTTTCAACCGAGTTGTTAAATTGGATAATGTGACTACAAAAGAATATATTGTTGATATATTTACTAAACCTTTTCCTAGAGAATTTTTCGAGTATCTCAAACATAAATTAGGGGTGGTGTATATTCCATCCAATCACTAAGAGATCATGAAAATACACCCAAGAGGTACTACATTATGAGAGAAGGGCACATGCTTTTGGGGAGCAAAAGAGAAAGAATATAGAGTAGATTATGAAGGGGAGAATATCCCTTTTTCCATTGATGTCAAAGGGTGAGAATATATAGAAAGGGGGAGAGTTGCATAAATCATAGGAGCACTGAGATAACTAAGTTTTTCCATCAATGACAAAGGGGGAGATTGTTGAAAATGTGTTTTCATTAATGTTAAAGTGGACATGGTGTTGTCCTTGATGTTGTCGTCATGTAATATGCTCAAAAAGATATATACCATTGTTGTCAAGATAAAAAAGACAATAAGAAGACTTTGTGTTAATAACGATGAGGGATATGTAGAAGAAGTGAAAGAACACAAAGAAAGGATGAAGAATGTGTTCAAATTAATGACAAGGAAGAAGAGGAAGCACAAAGAGTGCATGAGTTGGAGACAAAGTCGCAGAGCATAGAAATTTCGAGAACGCAAGAAAAAGAAGGGGAAAATACCATGTTCATGTATCCCACATTCATTGGGAAAATCATATTCAAAGGGTTTATATTGAAAAATATATTTTATGTCACTTGAAAGTGAATAGAGGAGCTACGAAACCTTGTGTTTAGAGTAATCTTTTGTTATGAAGAACAATGGACACAAAGATGGTTAAATCCTAACTGTTGATTCTCTAATATCAATGACCAATATAAAAGGTTTGAGGCCCATGGTGGGAACTCAAAAATGACTAAGTACCAAGACATCGTGGAGTGGCAGAGAATCGAAAGTATGTAAGAGGAAATGCAATAGTCCTGCGGACTTGCGATGCAATATTGGAAAAATGGTTAACTATAAAGAATATGTCGAATGGTCGATGTATCAAGAAAGGTCTAGGTATGAATATTGAATCGGTCGAAAGAAAAAAACCACAAGAATCATGAAAAATCTATAGTCTCACAACTCGTAGTGAAATCTTGAAAAGTGACTAAGTGTTGAGATGTTGAAGAGAAGTAGAGAATCAAAGGTATGTAAAGAAGTGAGTGTGAACTTGCAGCCCTGTGGACCTACGATGAAAAGTTGGCAAAACAACTAAATACCAAGAATTGGATGGACAAAGAAGTCTCAAAAAATGACTAAGTGTTGAGACTTTGCAAATATAGTGAGAAGAACATAATCTTAGGAAGATGAGAAGAATAAGAGCAAACCCATGGACCCATGGTAAGATATTGAAGAATTGGATAAGTATGAGGAAATGACTTAGTACCAAGAATGAGAGATTGGATGGCCATAGAGGCAGCCATGTGTCATATATCTGTCGACCCATAAAATTGCCAGATGTCATATATCAGAAGAACAAAGAGATAAACATCTGTGAGAGATCCGTTGGCCCAAAAAAATTCCATGTGTCACAGATTAGATGGTCCAAATAACCCACAATTAATTTTTTTGAAATGTGTCTAAGTGTGGAGTTGTTGAATGGGTGTCACAGATTAGATGGTCCAAATAACCCACAATTAATTTTTTTGAAATGTGTCTAAGTGTGGAGTTGTTGAATGGTGCAACATGGAGCTAAGCCATGAATATAATCCATCAAGGGATGTGGGTAGGTGTGTCTATGTATAAATGTTACATGAATGTGCATAGGATATATAAATTTGAACATGTTCAAATTTATATTCAATCTTCAATCATTTTCTTGAGAGATTTCAAGTTAACAAGTTCTTGTCTTGTGCAGGTTTTTTTGGTATGTTGGAATCCAAGATGTAAATAGATCAATCCCATATGACGCCAATACAATACCTGGGACAAGAAAAATACATTCAGTTAAAACAAAATGTTTTCAAAATGGGTTTGCATTTGATAGACGAAATGACTCTTTTTTTTGTTCAGTTTGCATAGAGGACACATAATCGATAGATATTTGTGAGAACGAAAATGTAGGATATGTTAAAGTTTGGAGATATATTGAACTTAATGTAAAAGGGAAAATGCCACTTGCAAGCTCAGAGGAGATGGAATCAAATGAAACTATAATGTCAGTTGATGGTGATAGAGTTTTTGATCTTGTTAGAGAAGGTAAAATTTTTATGTTTAAATTTTTTCAAATAATTTGTAGATACATACTTGTGTGATAATCTAACACGAATTATTTGTTGTCCAATATATCCAATTCTTTTCAGGAGATGTTTTTGCCATGGTTTCACTTGTATACAACACTGAAAACGTGAAATATTATTTGATGCGATGCATGGAACAAAAGATGAGGCTATTAGAAGATTTTGATGATAACAATTTTATATATGAAAGATGATCCATTGTATTGAAAGGATATTTTTTTTAAGAAACCCATCAAGTTGATACTCATGTTCACTTTCAAGACTACTAGTTAGATGTCACGAGTTGTCAATATAGTCATTTGGTATGTGCAATGCGCATAAAGTTAATAGAAGTTCAATAATAAAAAAAAAAAGTTAGAAAATGAAAAATGTCCAAAGTCGATCATGAACGAATAATTGAAGATGGAATAACATTACATTGTTTTTAAACAAACTTGGCACATGTGTACATTCCATAATTTTTAATTTTTCATTGAAAGTACATTCCAGATTTTGATAACTTGTTTTGACTATCTTCAAACATATTTTCAATTATGATATTTATAATACTATGTATA
>ML814967.1:170603-185717 GCA_009831015.1 Picea engelmannii | reverse complement strand
TATGATTCTTTCCTATAAATCTTGTTGTGTTTTATTGTATGATTCCTTGATCACATACATAGGTTTATATTGAGTTTATGATATTGCTATCACTTTGGTTGGTTGCGTTCTTTTGCAGGTTCATCATTGTATGAGCGTTGGAACGGAGCTAAGATGGTGATGGCGAGAGGAAGTGGCATTTAAACGTTACGTCACCCATCCCTCTTTAGTTAGTAAATTCAATATCTAAAAATTAAGGAAAGCGTCATGTTCTAGTGTGTTTTGTTCTAGATCTAGGTGGATCTAGGCAGATCGGTTAGTGTCTGCACCTACTGATTTATCCGATAAAAAAATTGGCGACCATACTGGGGAACAGATTGTTTCCTAGTTAGTCTAGTTTCCCTTGCTTTGATTGCCTGATTTATGATCTCTGAGTCTATGGGAGGTCCATCCAGACTCTCTGGATCTGAAAGTTCACTTAGATTTCCTATCCTTTTTCAAAATTTTCTTTGATTACAGAAATTCTCGCATTGTACCTCTCTACATCCTACGAAAACCATTGATTTTTGCACCCTGCTGTTAGATCCAGTGCGAACTTCTCGCACCCTACCAGTGTCTAGCCTACGAGAATACCTAATTCTCGCACTGTACTCTACTGCTAGGCTGTGAACTTGTTTGTAAACTTTTTTGGATTGGGTCTTGTCATCTTTTGATGACCCAGTTTTGCTTTGATCAGCTGGATTGAGCTTTTCGACCCTATATTGATCTGTTTATAGTCTACTTGACATTCTTTGAGTTGCTTTTAGCCATCTTTTCTTTGTTTGGTTTTGAACGATTAGTCTCTTGCTTTGAGTATCTTTCAATTACAAAGCGTGTGTTTTCTTTTGAATTGTTTAGGGAAAGATCATATTTCTTCTAAATAGTTTGCTTTAAAAGAAAACTTTTAGTTTGGATTTCTTTGTTTTAAGAAAGTTCATTATTTCTTTTAATGAAATTTTTGAAACAAAAAGATTTAATTTCTTGCTTTATATTGGATTGGGGGCATCCTTGCATTTGAAGTAGCAGAATTGCATGATTCTTGGCATTTTTTGATCTTAAATTATGAAAAATTTTCTTGGGGGGCCATGAATCGTGCATTGGTGTACAATACCTTTTTCTCATTTCTTGAGAATCTTGATATTGATGAGTTTAAGATTTTGGGACATTGTGCATCTATGAATGATAAATGTTTTCTCCTTGTGGCACAACTTTCATCGAAATGAAAAGATTGCATCTTCATCTCTTTTCATAACTTTTGAGTCGGTCAAAACACCATATTGTTCATGACATTTTCCTTTTGAGTAACAACAACCATAAAATAAAGCGCTTATAAAAATTGATTAGACATTTTTATCTTTTATGGTAGCAAACCTACATTGGATTAGTCGTAGGGCTTTGGAATAGGTGTGAAAGATAACTTTCCAAAGCTACAAACAAACATAGTATCTTGTGATAGGGAGAGTTAAATCCACTTACTACATTTTGTCCTGGGAAGCCCTTCTAACACAAGGGTCAATCACGAGGTCACATTAAGACTAGCAAAGTTACTCACCCTGCTTTGTTGGTCTTGGTGTAGAGATTACGTGTATTATGGGGGTTGCTTGAGAGGTATGCCCACAATGATGAGTGGAATCCTTTCGAGTTGATTGCGAGCTAGATACCCTGCCTTTGCACATGGATTGGACTGTCAACTATTTCCCTAAGCATCGTTGTAGTGATTGGTAACCTTAGTGACCTATATCTTTAGGGTTTTTACACAAGGTGACTATGGAGGGGCAAGTCTTCATGGTACCTAGAATCGACGTTGGCCCATGATTATGTGTGGGAGCTTGCACCAGGGTGTAAGTCCGTTAAGTAGGTCGTCAATGTAACTTTTCCACCCACTCTATCTCATCCCCTTCTTACTTCGTTCCCACGATGTTGGATTTCATCACCAACTAGTGCGTTCATTGTGAGAAGGTTTAGTTTGCTTGCTTGCTTGCTTACTAGATTTTTAGCGTGTTCTGTTTGTTTTCCTTAGAGGACTCTAGATTGGATATTTATTTAATGGCATCAGTTCCTGGAATGACCAATGAAGGAACCCCTGCTCCAGGGGAACCTTTTGTTTTTCCTTCTTATGGAAACATTGGTCCTCCTCACATCACTACTTTGATCCTTCCAAGTCTCACAATTGGATTACTGATATGGTTGTTTTCCACTCAGGTAATCCCGAATGCAGTAAGTGCTTCGTTCGTAAGCACTTCCCCCCAAGACCATCAACCTCATGTTGATCCTTCACCTTCTTCACTAGTAAGATCTTCTTCGCCTTCTTCGCTTGCAAGGTCTTCTTCCGTTTCATCTTCTTCGTCGAGTGAAAGATCTAAAGCTCGTAACCCGATGGATAAGAAGAAGAAGAAAACAAAGAATAAGAAGAAAACAAAGAATAAGAAGAAGAAAAATAAACAAGGTTCAAAACCTCCAACCACTGTCAAACATGTTGGAAAACAACTAGTTACTATTAATCATGCTGGGACTGTTGATGATGTTAAGATCACCCAAACAACTCATAAGCCCAAGTACCCTTGCAGAATTTGTAAGGGTAGCCATCTTCTTAAGGATTTCCCTGGTCTATCCATGGTTATAGAAGTATGGTCTACAAACCCTCACCAACCCATATAATCAGCCTCTCAACAACATGTTGATGATCTCCCATCAACTAGTCATGATACAGTTGGGAAGAAGAAAAGTAGAGCCAAGTTCCCGTGTATGTTATGCAAAGGGTGTAATATAACTCATATTTGACCTCATATGGAAGAAGCCTTGAAATTCCTGGAAGACATGACTGTTTCACAACCCCAACTTCCAGTTGCTTATCACAAGCTTTCTCTCAACCCCCCTATAGTTGACGAAGTGCTCAATCTGGTTCCCCTGTTGGTCAGTCCGATTGATCATGTCGTCAATCTGGCCACATCCTTAATTGAACCAGTTAACAAAGTGGTTGATCCAATCCCATATTCGGTCGATCCCACTCTCCCTTTAGAGAGTGTTACTAAAGTGGTCGATCCAATCCCATCCTCGATCGATACCACTCTCCCATTAGAGAGTGTCACCCAAGTGGTCGATATGTTTCCACCTGTCGACCCCATTCTCCCCTTGGAGAATGAAACCCACATGGTCGATCTAATCTCGTCATCGATCAATCCTACTCTCCCTCTAGAGAGTAAACCCGATACTTCCCACATTTTTCTCGTTGATATAGACTCTATCATGCCGGTGGGTATTCCTCCTTCTCCCGTGGAACCTCCTTCAAGTAATGAGACCATCCTTTTTAATTGGGGTGTGCTAAATGGACCTCATCTTCCCTCTCACATTCCTTTCTAGATTACAATACATGTTTGTGGTCGAGTCGTTCCTTAGACGCTGATAGATGAAGGTTCGTTTGTTAGTATTTTGTCCTCTATTGCTTGGAAAGCTTTGGGTTGTCCTCCACTTGCGCCGGTTATGCAAAATTTGGTAGCTTTTAACAAAAGAACCAGTCAACCTTTAGGGACCCTTCCTCAGTTTCCTGTAACTTTGGGAGGGAAAACTGTCCTCATTGATGTCATGGTAGTCCAAGACCCCTTGGATTTTGCTTTACTCCTTGGGCAAGATTATGTCTATGCTATGAAATCTATTGCGTCTACTCTTTTTCATGTGATATATTTCCCTCACGATGGACGAGTTGTAACTATTGATCAACTTTCATTCATTGACCCTGCCTGGATTGCCTCCCTAAATGGTTCTTATATGCAGATGGTATCGCCCCCACCACAGGTCAATTATGTGGCGTTGTCGCCCATGGTTTCAACTTCTAATGACTTAGATCCATTAGTTGACATGGTGATATCTTCAATAGGGTTGTTAGAGCCTGATCTCTTTACCTCTATTGTGACATTCGACATGGTGTCCTTCCAGAGTTTGTTTCTTCCTTCCAGTGAAGACCTCTAGGAATCCATGACCGAGTTTTGTCCCTTGACATGGTGTCATTCCAGAGCATTGTCCTTTTGGAATCCATGATCAAGAAGAGAGACTTCGAGGATAGTTTTTTCATGTCTGAGGCAACCTCATTAAAAAATGAAACAAAGGTCTTTGAGCATGGTTTTCTAATTTCAAGCTCATTAAAAAATGAAACCAGTGACGAGGATAGGTTTTTTGTCTTTGTGGAAACCTCGTTAAAAATTGAAATAGAGGTTACGAGCATAGTTCTTGTTTCTATGTCAAGCTCATTAAAAAATGAAATAGTTTTCCCCCTCTTTGTTTGAGTCAAGTCCTTCGTCTAGTATTTGAAGCTTCATTTCCTCCACCTTTGTCGTTAGATGAAACGAAGCTTGGGGGGAAATACTTTCAGCCTCTGAACTTCATGTTGAAGTAGAGCCGCTAGTTTCTTAAGTTGGGGGCTAAGTACCAACCATCCATGTGTCGTGTGTTGGGAAGTCCAAGCATAGTGTTCTATGGTTCAAGCTTGTGTAAAAATGAAACCACTTACCTCAAGCATAGTTTCCTCTAGTTCAAGCTTGCGTAAAAACGAAACCAGGTCCAAGCATAGTTTTGTTTAGTTTTTAAGCTTGTGTAAAAATTAAAATATATCCCAAGCATAGTTTTGTTTTGTTTTAAAGCTTGTGTAAAAATAAAAACAATCCCAAGCTTAGTCTTTGTTCTTTCTCATGCTCGTAAATACATAAGAATAAGTTACCGAGCTTAGTTTTTGTTCTTTCTTGTGCTCGTAAATACGTGAGAATGAAACGAAGTATACTTTTATCACTTTTTCAGAATCGTAAAGGTTATACAAAAAAGGAACCCACTGGAGTTCCCTTTAAGCTATTTTTAGACTCTCTAAACATGAAAAGATTGTCGAGTGACCTTGTTCTTTTCACGCCCATTAAAGTATTTGAAGAAAACGTCTGTTGAGCGATAGTTTATCTATTTTTCGGTCTCATCGGGCTATTTTACGAAAAAGGAACTGAGAGAGTTCTCTTTAAGTGTTTTTCAGACTCTCTAAACATGAAAAACCCCTGAGTTTTCTTTCTTTGGACTCATAAAACAAACATCGAAAGGCCCTTATGGGACCGAACCACTCCTTCCTAGGGTTTGTTAAACATACTCTGAAGGACTCATTCAAAGGATGAGCTTACATTACAAGCATATGTTATCCTCCTCAAGCTTGAGTAAAAATAAAGAGGTACTTGCCAGAAATGGTGGGGGAAAAATTGGGAAAGAAATGTATCTAAACTTGTATTCTGTGGAAGAGTCACTTTTTAACATGACACCCTTTCACTTGCCTTGTGTCTAGGTTGGAAAATCTCCTCGTCTCTTGATCATAATCCTTTATAAGAATACAAATTGGTATGTGATCCCTATTGTTGAGTCAGTGTTTCCAAGACAGTTGTTGTGTCATCAATATGTTCAAAAAGATGTACAACCCAAAAATCCTTCTATTGCGTCAGCCATTTCTACAATCCTTAAATCCTTCTATTGCATCAGCCATCCTTGAGTCAGTCTTGAATCACTTGTTACTCTAATCTACATCAAATATTGTTACCTGTTTCATGTCATTGATGTGGGATACATTAAGGCCCTCCTATGACGGGTCTTTTCTTGTCAACTTCAACTCATTATCCAGGAATTAGACTTAGAAACCAATTGGTACCTTGGACTTGCATGCCTCAATGGCAGGTTTCCTCTCTTTTGACAGTGGGTTTTCATTAATGACCCTTGATCGGGAGATTCCGCCGAGTGTTCGACTTTAGCTCATTTATTCACATTCGTTGGATTGTACTAGTGTACCTTGGGAGTCATTGACATTAACAGTGATTTCCCTCGCACTTGTTAATGGTTCTCGTCATTAACCGATAATCAAGTGGTTTCTACCATGTTCGACTCCAGCACATGTATTCACATGGTTAGATTTGTACTATAGAGTGGTGGAGATGAAGATCCCGAATCTTTTCTAACAGATTCAGGTTGCATTGGAGTATATTCAGTTTGTACTGTTGCATAGATCCACATTGTATGTCTGGTGGCTATGTTCAAATTTGAATCTTTAACACGTAGATCCACAGTGTATTTTTGGTGGCTATGTTCGGATTTGATTCATAATGGCATGGATCCACGTTGTATGTTTGGTGTCCATGACCTTGTATTACTTGACATAGATCTTTGCATGTTGGCATTTATGCTCTGATTCATTTGTATTCTGAGTATGGGAATGCCTACCTCAGTGATGATATATTATTATACTGTATTTCCTTGTTTGTTGGCAGGTTTCTGACCTACTGTTCCTTGTTCCTTACACACACTCGACAAAGTATTTCAGTTATCACTCTATTATAACTTCATACTTTGGGGGGCTCTCTGTTACACATTATTTTAGTCATCCCTATGGCCATTAATAATGTAAACCTATATGTTGCCTTCAGAGGGGTCAGTGGCCTGAGTTCCTGAATAGAGAAGGGAGAAGAACTTTTCCTGAGAAAAGAAGTTGCATTTTCCTTTGTAAAAACTTTATAAAAAAGGAAGTTTGTAGGATGAATTATAGCTAGGGTGGGAGAATGCTTGATTCTCATAGGCTGCATCATAGCTAGGTCATGAGGAGTTCACATTCTACACTATAGGCAGGGTGTGAGAATGCTTACATGTGGGAAAAATGAGCGTTTTCTCGAATCTTCTAGAAGGAGAAACTTCCATGGTGAGGTGGCATCCAAATGGTTTGGATCTTACTCGATTTCATGATTTAGTGGGATCATCCTAACCTTCTCACCTTATCCTCTTCAGCTTATAAAAGGAGAGGAGCTCTCATGGAGAAGGGCTATGTTGGATTTGGCTTGGAATTATTAGCTTGGTTAGAGTGGTTTTGAGTTTTTCCTTTGTCAAGATAGATTGTGAATATTATCATATCTGTGCTATTAGAATTATTGGAGTGAAATTATGTGGGGAACGAAGGACAGTTGGAATGGACCTTACGACATAAAGGCCATGGTTGTAATCTCTCTTTCACATTTAATATGATACAGTAATATGATTCTTTCCTATAAATCTTGTTGTGTTTTATTGTATGATTCCTTGATCACATACATAGGTTTATATTGAGTTTATGCTATTGCTATCACTTTGGTTGGTTGCATTCTTTTGCAGGTTCATCATTGTATGAGCGTTGGAATGGAGCTAGGATGGAGATGGCTAGAGGAAGTGGCATTTAAACGGTATGTCACCCATCCCTCTTTAGTTAGTGAATTCAATATCTAAAACTTAAGGAAAGCATCATGTTCTGGTTTGTTTTGTTCTAGATCTAGGTGGATCTAGGGAGATCAGTTAGTGTCTGCACCTACCAATTTATCCGATAACAAAATGACCGTGTACTCTTGTTTCCCTAAAATCTATCCTTCGATTTTGTAACATCCCGAAAAACAAATTATTTATCGAGTTTGAAATTCCCTAGGAAATTATTTATGTTTTTGCTAAATTCAAAATTGGAATTTTTTTTCCATTTATAGCAATTCTGAATTTCAAATTTAGTTAACTGTAATTGATGATTATGACTATTGGGCAGAGATCTATTCGACTATGAAACTTGTATGAAACAAAATATTTTATAATTATTGTTGATGGACAAATGGAACAACCATGTTAAAATCAGTTGACCATGACTCCATGAGTGGGGAACATGTTGGAACTACCCCAGGGATGATTATTACAAGTGGGAAATCAAGAATTTTGTCATTGGAAGCCCCTGAAAATCAGGGATTTGGAAAGCTGCGAAAATTCCCAAGGGGGAAAAAGACTTAGGCAAAAATGGCTTTGGATATATAGCATATGAGACGAGGCAGGACGTTGCCTAGTATGTTGGGGATTTTTTTTATCTCTTGTTGTTATGAGCACTATTGTTGAGTGTGAGGCAAGGAGAAGCTATTGAACTAAAGGACTCTTGTTGAGGAGAAGTTCTGAGTTCCCCCTCATGGACTCATGGTCAGGCTAGGGAGAGAATGAGACAAGTGATTCTGTTGTTCTTTTCTAAGGTTGGGAGGAACGTTGTTGTTCCATTTGTTATTTGACAACTGTTCAGATATGTCAATATAATCTTTTATTTGACTGAATGTTTTAGGGTTTAATAACTGGAAGAATACATCTATTTAATTTTGGATAGAAGTATCACTATGGGCAACAATATGATTTAATGTTGTTAAACTTAAGAACTGACATAATTACTCTAAACTTATTTAGAATGAATTATTTATGTTGATCTCACTGCTGCACGAATGCTATTTTCATTTGATATATTAGCTGAAAAAGTACATCTGGTTAAATTCTGGAAGAAATAATTCTGTAGATTTCTATTGTTGTAATGGGATAAACTGTTGGATAAACCTCAGAGTTAATTGTATTTTGTTGTGTAAACTATCTATGTGTGTAATGTGAATGGAACCGAATTATGTAAATATACATGTGTGTTTATATTTTTGTAGATATATATACAGGGCGATAATACTTAATTGAGATTTCCATTCATGTACATATTAAACCAGAATCAAGATGAGAAAATACCTATGATAGGAATCACGATATGTATATAGATATATATGTATATAGTTATGTATATATGTATTTATAGTTGGAAATCTGTACAAACGTTAATGGAAACTTGAATTGATTTCCTACAATAGGAATGGTAATACACACACACACACACACACACACACACACACACACACACACACACACACACATATTATATAGTTAGTGTATAAACTGTTCTAATAGTTATGTAGAACCAACTGTGCAAATAAAGTACAAATAGAATGATCTGATATAAAAAGTACTATGGATATACTTTACAAAGACACATCTATAATTTACATATGCAGAACTGACTACAATGACAGCCTCAGACCCTTCTTAATTATCTATTGCATAGATTCCATCATTTGTTGGTTATGACCAGGAAAATCAATAGTTCAATAGTCACCAAATGGAGTTCTGAAGTAAAATAAATAAGTTTCAGACAGTCATAAATCAAAACTATGAAGCGAATTGAATAGTTCAGACAATCACGAAAACAATACTCTGAAGTGAAATAAATAGTTCAAGTAATCTTAAACAAAGTTCGAAAAGGAAAAATGAACGATTCAAACTGTCATTTATAAAATTCTAGAATAAAACATTACAATAGTGAATGAAAAGAACTAAAGAGTATACATAAAAAACCTTTCCATTTTATACGCCTAAGATCTACTGTAGTAAAAATCGAAAGTAAATCCATAGGAATAAATACATAATCAATCGAATTTCTTTACAAGATCCAAACTAAGCTCGGAAGGGATCAAAATAGAATTTTGTTCACATTGCTATTCATGTCGAAAAATACTTAGAGGACGGGTCCATTATTCAAAGGGATCTGTTCGTGTTCCCATCCAAATCAATATTTTAATTTGAGTAGTTCTACAATCATGTTCAATGTACATAATCCTTTTAGATATACAATATTAAGATTTGATCCTTATACTCTTCCGTAAAAGTAAGTTACAGAGTTAAAGAATCGGCTACCATTAAATAAACAATTTTTCACCCACGGTGATAACACTCTAAGATAAAATCTTATCAATCCGTAGAAGTCTAGGAAACTCCTTGAGAGGGGAGAAATGGAACCCGAATACCTTTTGTGCGTATGGAAAGGGTTGGCATCCAAAAATTTCGCATGGCCGAAATCCCTGCACGAGATTTCAAAGCAATATTAATATTATTTAGCAGAGATAAGACAAATATAATTTAAAAATAAAGACAATTAATGACAAGAAGTGTTATGCAGAGTTGTACTTAACTTGCGATTGAGGGAGTCTGGTATCCTTTTCCTGTCACGCTTGGTTGAGAAAACGTCCCAGACCAAAGGGGGGAATGGTCCAAAACTTCTTGATGGGTACCCTCACAACCACAGGGTCCCATCATTATCATTGATTACCAAATCGATTAAATAAAAAACTCTCTAGGAAAAGAAATATACAAATGACAGTAAGAGTGGAATCCAAAATACATGGGTTCGTGTAGTGAAAGAAGGCCGAGTACATTACTCAAACTGAAAACATTAAAATTAAAATCTACAGGTCAATAAAACCATCAAAATCTAGCTAGCACCGACTAACAGGAGGTTTAATTGAAGAAAATAAAATACAGAGTCAACATTCTTCCTGAAGGTACCAGGCACCGAATGGTGACTACCATCCACAGATAATGTTAATAACATCAGGAAATTACTTAAACCCATGAATTGATTATTGGCTCAAATTCTGTATGGAGTGGGGTATTTGGTTCAGAACTACATAATCCCCACATTTTCATTTGTACTGAGTGAAAAAACAATAAGCTTTAAAGAGACATTACTTCGTAAAGATTGGCTAAGGGTTTGGTGAAACCTATAGTATGCTCTATCTCCTTTATTTAACAGAAGCGTAGTAGAACATGCATTATACATTGTGGGCCTTCAACCCCTAGACTAGAACCGTAAAGGAATGTAAGGGAACAACGAAAAACAAAGAGTAAAAATGTGCACGAAAATAATGTCTGTGCAAAAATTCATTTTGGAAGTAAGAACGTGGGAGGTTGAGTCATTACAGGTATATTTGAGGATAAAAACAACTGATAAACCCACTTATTCAGGGACATATTTATTCCAGGGAATTAAGGAATAGGACAACAATAATGGGATAAACCTTTCATGAAAATTTGGGTAGATAGAATTACAGTACTGCGCCTTACTTCCACAATAACAAGAATTTTGAAAGTTTCATCCAACTCTTAGAACCAGGATGTACAATGACTTACCTGGACAGACGAATGAGCTTACATACTCCCACCGGGAATGAACCCTCCAAATTTCCAACCTTCCTCACTGCTAAAACACAGAGTTAATTCGAAACATTCACAAAATAAAAACGAAGGACTCATCGAGCCTGCAGAGCCTTACTACACAGTAAATGAATGAGAGTACGAAGGCTAGCTTGGACATGTGGTGAGATAGAGATGGAGTAATATTATTGGATGAAGGGACTAGAGATATCCTCAGGGTTCGTGTTCACAGGTTCGCCATTAATGACCTGCTCAAACTTTAATTCGTAGATGACAAAACTCATCATTTCCCTATTGTGTTAACATAAACTTGTAGGACCGTTCATTCATGACACGACGCATTAAAATCGTCGAACCCTAACTACTAAAGTGTAGTTAAGATCTCGTTCCAAACCCCATGGCTCTAATTTAGTTAAGTTCTCACTCAATTAAGGTCAGACTAATTTTCTATATGGGTAAGTTTATTAACAAGAAAACTTTATGTTAACAATGCTCCTTCACTGCGGGTGTATACATTCCAACTCCTTGTTACTATGCATTGTATATGTGTTTTGAAAGTTAAACAAAGTTGCTCTAGCACACAAGCATATAAACCTATGTTTAAAGAAGAGTATAGAACGATGAATCTTAAACCTAATACAATATAACATACATGAATAAGCTTTAGAATAGCTTTAGGATTTAAGGGTATGAAAGTAAATGTTAGAATGTAAAAAAAAATTATTTTGGCATATTATGAGGTACATTACATATGGTATCAGAGAAAAGGTTACAACACTTAGACCTTGAACATGGCCGATTTTTTTTTTACTTAGCACATATTTCTGTCTACACAAACTAACAAAACCATTACTATTACAAACAAAAAACTCTTTTTTTGTTATGTGTTAATCATGGCAGCCCAGGATGAAGCAGAAATCAGACTTGAGAGGAATCCTAAACAATGACTTCATGAAAATCAAAGACAGAACATTGACGGAAGCTCAACTACCAAAGTTCTAGAAATGATGAGAAATCTCATTGTTGAGCTGCGGGTTTTTAAGAAGACAATGAGAAACTAAAAAAAGGCACAGCGGGAACAACAGGAAATAAATGAAGTCCTGATGTGAAGTATAGTGACAAAGTAAATCCCAAAAGATGATAACCAGGAAGAATAAGTTAGTAAGAGGGCCTCCAAGAATTTTGGTCCTGAAGCATAAAAAGGGGACAACTCATCTGAAGGTACTCCTTCAGCTGAAGATAAAACAAAAGCAGGAAGACAAAGGAAAGAGATAGATCACCTTGAGGGAAAGTTTAAGAAAATCAAACCATCTACTTTTGATGGGGAATCCGGAACAGGGGAAGAAGATGAAGCATGGTTATTAGACATCAAGAAGTATTTCCATATATACAATTATTCCAGCAATATGAAGGTCAGAATGGCCATCTATAATATGAAAGGGAAAACACATCATTTGGTGGCAAGACCTGAAGTTGGCCAAGGGGCTAAAAGAAAAATAGATGGAATGGTCGGACTTTAAGAAATACTTTAAGAAACGGTACCTATCTAAAACTTATTATGAAAGAAAAAACAAAGAATTCTATGAGCTGGGACTTGGTCAAATGACTATGGAAGATTTGATAAACAAATTCCTGGAATTACTAACGTTCGTACCTTATATCTAGAAGGATAAAGTGAAAATCCAGCGGTTCCTAAGTTGTTTACCACAGTCCTACAAGGACAAAATCAAATTTGATAATCCCAAATCCTTGAGTGAAGTATTCAGGAAAGCCCAAATGTGTTACGACCAATACAAACAACGGTCAGAATTTCCAAAGGCTTAGAAAGACAAGAAACAAGACCGAATGAACCAACGAAAGAAGGGATATTAGCCATCTCCTTATCGGGATGCAGAAAAAAGTTTTCCAAGGAAAGATTTTCACTCCAACAATCAGAACCTTCAATGAGGTGGAAAACCAGTAAATCTGGGAACAAAGAAGTTTGGGGAAAGCCCCCGTGAACCGTTAAAATTCTTGGAATGTGGAGAACCTCACCTAAGGAGGAACTGTCCATGCTTAAATTCAACAACCAGAACTATTGTTCACAATTTATAGGAAGCCTCTACAGTAGGGGATGTAGGCATAAGATTACATCGGATCAATGTAGCCATGGATGGCCGACAAGCTAACCACCAATCCTCTGTGGTGGAAACTAAAGGTAAAATTGACAACACTCATATTTCTGTATTAATTGACCTTGGAGCTACATTGAGTTATATCGCTCCTGATATAGTGGAGTCAAATAAACTTAAGAAAACAAGACATGCAAAATCTTGGCTGGTACAACTAGCAACAGGAACAAAAAGAAAAGAAGTCAAATTTATCTCTGATTATGAGTTCAGTTTAGGTGGTCAGAATATAAAGACAAATCTGAACATCCTACTGTTAGGGTATTATGATGTAATTATTGGAATGGATTGGTTAGAAAGACATAAAGCAGTGTTAGATTGTTATGAAAAATCACTCAAGTATAACGATGAAAATGGCATTGCTAGGACAGTTCAAGGTATACAAAAACCAATCTCAGTTAGATAGATTTCAGCAATGCAATTCAAGAAATGCATGAGAAAGGGTTGTCAAGTTTATGCCATCCAAGTAACAAACTTGTTAGAAAAAGAAGATAAACCTAACTTGGACGATTTTGAAGTTCTGCATGATTTAAAAGATGTTTTTGTTGATGAGATACCTAAATTAACCCCAAGGAGGGAGATAGATTTTTCTATCGACCTACTACTCGGTTCAGCCCCTATCTCTAAAGCACCTTACCGAATGAGTTTGTCGGAATTAACAGAACTAAAAATTAAACTACAGGAATTATTGGACAAAGAATATATCAGACTGAGTGTTTCACCATGGGGAGCACTAGTCCTCTTTGTTAAAAAGAAGGACAAAACTCTAAGATTATGCATCGATTATAGACAATTAAACGAAATGACAATTAAGAACAAGTACCCCTTACGTAGGATAAATGATCTGTTCGATCAAGTAGGTGGGGCAAAGATTTTCTCGAAATTGGATTTACGATCTGGTTATCACCAAGTTAGGATAAAAGATGAGGACATAAGTAAAACAACTTTCAGAATGAGATATGGACATTACGAATTTGTTTTTATACCTTTTGGACTCACTAATGCGACAACCACGTTTATGTGTTTAATGAAAAAAAAATTTAGTCAGTACTTAGACAATTTTGTGTTGGTATTTATTGAAGACATTCAAGTATACTCTAAAACAAAAGAAGAACATGAAGAACACTTAAGGATAGTTCTGCAAACTTTAAGGAAGCACAAATTGTATGCTAAATTCGATAAGTGTGACTTTTATCAGAAGAAAATACAGTACCTAGGACATGTAATATCTGCAGAAGGAATTGTAGTCGATCTTGAGAAAATAAGAGCCATCATGGAATGGTCAATTCCTAAGGACATATTGGACATATGGTCATTCATGGGAATCACTGAATATTACCACAGATTCATAAAGGGATTCTCCAAAATTGAATATCCTATTGTTGATTAAGGTTGGTTGTCATTGATGTCAACCCTTGAAGAAAGAACCGTAGCACAAAGGTTTGGGTAATGGACCCAATAGTGTTTGATGTAAATATGACTCATTATTGTTTTGTTATGGTTGATAAGAAGTAAATATGGATGAACTCCAAAGTGGTCCCCTTATGGTGAAATCCCTCACGGTAAGATGCTTTGTGGAGTAAGAGAACCCATGCTTAATTATGGAATAATGAGATGAAGGAAAGTGAATTTGTCAGGGAAATTATCCTAGATGGATAGTTCTTGTCATGTCATTTTTGGTGGTATGTGGAACGTCACATAATTCCTCACGGTTAGAGAGTTATGGCCATGAAAAGTTGGATACCCTAGGTTTGGGTAATGGACCCATGATTCTTTGATGGGTAACGGTATGAGTTATGATATATTTTCAGATAATACTATTCTATATGGATAGTACATGTCATTGCATTTCTGGTGGTATGTAGAACGTCACATAACTCCTCACGGTTTGAGAGTTATGGTCTTACGAAGTTGGAGGACCCTCATATGTCATGTAGAAGCCCCAAAAGGTCAAAGTAATCAATGTGGTTTAAGAGATTTTAAAAGGTAAATAATAAAGTGAAGTGATGAGTGTATTATAATTCAAAGTGAATACAAAATAAATTGTTTCAATAATAATTTTAATGGAGAAATTAGA
>ML814967.1:151689-167282 GCA_009831015.1 Picea engelmannii | reverse complement strand
CGCTAGGACACCTCAACAGAATGGAGTTGTTGAAAGAAAGAATAGGACAATACAAGAAATGGCTCGAACAATGATAATGGATTCAAAGTTGACAGATATTTTTTGGACACAGGCAGTGCATACAACATTTCACATTCAAAACAGAGTAATTCTCAGAAACAACACTGATAAAACTCCATACGAGCTATGGAAAAGAAGACCAGCAAATGTGAAGCACTTCAGAGTTTTTGGAAGCAAATGTTACATCAAAAGAGAAGATGACAAAATGGGAAAGTTTGACTCTCATGTGGACAAAGGAATACTTGTTGGTTACTCAAGTACAAGGAAAGCATACAAGTGTTACAATCTAAGATTAAACAAAGTTGTGGAAAGCATCAACGTAACAATTGATGAAACAGGCAGACCATAATCAAAGAAATAAGAAAACAAATCAATGGAACAACTTTTTGAAGAAGAAGATGCAAAAGAAGAAGAAGAGGAAGATGAAGATGAAGATGAAGAGAATCCGACAGAAGTAGAAGAGCAAGTTCAACAACTATCTCCAAAGACACCTAGAAAACGAGTACAAAAGAATCATCCTTCAGATCAGATTATTGGAAACAAAGATGTAGGAGTTGAGACTAGAAGAAAAATCCGTTCACCAAAACCAACACACCTAGCACTCTTATCTACAATTGAACCAAACTGTTTTGAAGAAGCCAACAAGGATGAATTTTGGAATAAGGCCATGGATGAAGAATTGGATCAAATAGAGAAAAATGACACTTGGAAATTGGTTCCAAGACCAAAGAATAAGAATGTGATCGACACAAAATGGGTTTTCAAGAATAAATTGAATGAAGATGGACATGTTACAAGGAATAAATCTAGATTGGTATGTAAAGGATATGCACAGATTGAAGGAATCAAATTTGAAGAGACATATGCCCCAGTTGCCAGAATGGAAGCAATCCGTTTGTTTTTAGCTTATGCATGCTCCAAAAATGTTAAAGTATATAAAATGGACGTAAAATCAGTTTTTCTGAATGGGGAACTTGAAGAAGAAGTCTACATTGAACAACTAGAAGGATTTCAGTTGTCAAAGAATACAGACTATGTGTGTAAATTAAAGAAGGCTGTGTATGGTCTAAAACAGGCTCCTAGAGCATGGTACTCCAGACTGGATAAGTATCTACAGCAAACAGGGTTCAGAAAAGGAAGTGCAGACAACAACCTCTACATCAAGGTAAGTCAAGGTAATATTTTATTAATTGAAGTTAATGTTGATGATATTATTTTTGGTAGTGATGATGACAGGTTAAGCCAAAAATTTGCAAAATACATGGAGAGTGAATTTGAAATGTCATTACTTGGAGAACTATCCTTCTTTCTGGGATTTCAGATACGTCAAAGCAACCAAGGAATTTTTATTTCTCAAACCAAGTATATTAGAGAAATGATAAAGAGGTTCGGAATGGAAGATTGCAAACCAATTATCACTCCCATGCAAACCAGTTGTAAGTTGAGCAAAGATGTTGATTCAAAGTCTACAGATCAAAGGCAATATAGGTCAATGATTGGCAGCCTACTATATGTGACAGCATCCAGACTGAATGTAATGCAAGCAGTTGGATAGGTGGCATGATTTCAAGCAACACCAAAGGAATCACATGTACTAGCAGTAAAGAGGATCTTTAGATATCTCAAAGGAACAGAAGAGTTTGGATTATGGTATCCAAAATGAAAAGATCTATCACTTTTGGCCTATACAGATGCAGATTGAGCAGGTTGTATTGATGACCGACGAAGCACTAGTGGAGCAGTGTTCTACTTAGGTGAGTGTTTGGTATCATGGCTAAGAAATAACCAATCATTGGTATCTCTATATACAGTCGAGGCAGAGTATATTGCAGCAACAACATGTTGTACACAGGTTCTTTGGATGAAACAAACTTTGACAAATATATAGGTTGAGTATGATGAGCCCATTCCAATATATTATGATAATACAAGTGCCATCAGTATCTCAAAAAACCCAGTGATGCACTCCAAGACTAAGCACATTCCAATCAAGTATCACTTTCTCTGGGAACAGGTTGCAGAAAAGAACATCAGAGTTGAGTATGTGGGCACAAAAGAACAAGTGGCAGACATCTTTACAAAACCACTTCCACGGGAAGCCTTTGAATATCTTCGCTAAAGACTTGGAGTTATTTCTACTCCAAAAATAAATGCTTTCTGAATGCTTATCTTATATGTCTTATATGTACACGAGGAAGCACCATAAGAGGACAGTCTGTCAGGGGGAGCAACCCCGAATGGAAAGATACATTTGCCATTGATGATAAAGGGGGAGAGATTTATCAAATGCAAAGGATAGAGGCATGGTTTCAGGGGGAGCATGAGTGATATGATTTCAGTGTTGCATCAGAGTGTTGCCCTCAATGCCAGAGGGGGAGAATGTTGATTAAGGTTGGTTTTCATTGATGTCAACCCTTGAAGAAAGACCCGTAGCACAAAGGTTTGGGTAATGGACCCAATAGTGTTTGATGTAAATATGACTCATCATTGTTTTTTCATGGTTGATAAGAAGTAAATATGGATGAACTCCAAAGTGGTCCCCTTATGGTGAAAGCCCTCACGACAAGATGCTTTGTGGAGTAAGAGAACCCATGCTTAATTGTGAAATAATGAGATGAAGGAAAGTGAATTTGTCAGGGAAAATATCCTAGATGAATAGTTCTTGTAATGTCATTTCCGTTGGTATGTGGAACGTCACATAATTCCTCATGGTTAGAGAGTTATGGCCATGAGAAGTTGGAGACCCCAGGTTTGGGTAATGGACCCAAGTTTGTTTGATGGGTAATGGTATGAGTTATGATATGAAGAAAATAAAGCCAAAATTCAAGGAAGGATAAATTCTTTTGATGGTGCTTTCTAGGGTATGTTATTTTTAGGTCATCTCACCATTTTCACTATAACTCTTTTTATGTAATGCTTCAGATCCCGAAACTAATGTTCAAGTGAGAAAACATATCCAAGTATTTGTGGTTAACAATTTAGCGTGTGGGTCATTGTATTTTGGGAGTTACACTCTGTGGAAAATAGGGTTTGTGGTCAGTCCTGAAACTAGTCAAAATGAGGTGTTTCGGGTAACAACGTCATAACTTCTTCATAACAGATCCAAATTCAGTGAGACCAATTGTGTTGGTTAGGGTACTATATTTGGTATGTGGTGTAATAGTTTTAGATCATTTCATCAAATATTTTGTGTGGGGCACGCTCTACAAGGTCGCTCTCTAGAATAAGACAGAATTCAGCAAGGTATGCCATTTTTGGTATAAATCCTTTTCTGAGAGGTTCCAAGTAGTGCCACTTGAAAGCAATGTGTAAAAAACACTGAATAACATTGTGTATCAGTTTCAAATCTTTATACATTACAAGTTCAAAGTTATGATTAATTCAAGTTAGGGTTGTTGACTAATCCAAAACTAGACATGTGAGACTAAAGAAAGGTTTGATGAAAATGATAGTCTCTTGTTTTTAATGTTAAGGAAGGTTTGCAGGAATGTGATCATATACACCAGGTCTATTACAGAGCTACAAATCATATTTGGATGATGAAATTGATGAGGTCGTTTGGTTGAGGTACATGTTGAGTACATGGTTGAGACAAGTAGTTGATGAGTTGGCACACATACATGAGGTGTATAGTTGATGATGTTTGTACATATTGATGAGTCATAGTTGATGAGTAGTTGACACATTATTGGTACATACATGGTGCACGGTTGATGCACTTGTTTATGGTATAGGTTGATTACAGGTTGGTGCATGGTTGATGCACTTGTTTATGGTACATGTTGATTATAGGTTGGTGCATGGTTGATGCACTTGTTTGTGGTACAGGTTGATTACAAGTTGAGGTATAGGTTGATGTATGGTTCCGATTTATTGGTACAAGTTTACAACGGTATATCTCACAGTGATAGTGTGACAGTGGTTCCATCATTCTACTTCTACTTCAGGGTGGCAGGATGGGGCAAGGATAGGTGGTTGTAGCCACCTTCCGGTTGTAGCCAAAGAACATTGGGGGTTGTAGCCTCCTTCTGGTTGTAGCTAGAGATTTGGGGAGTTGAAGCTTCCCTCAGGTTGTAGCCTGAGAAACTAGGGGCTTGGAGCCTCCTTCCAGTTGCAGCTGGAAAACAAAGGAAGTTGGTGCTTCTAATGAATGTAATTCTTCATAACTTATAAGAAAAATCATTCCGTGGTTTTCTCCCTATTTGGGTTTCCACATAAAAAATTGGTGTACTGTGTATGTGTGTGATTGTTTATTTATTACTGCTCATTATTGGATAATAATTGTACATTGATATAACATTTGAAGAAAAGGGATTATCATTATGTTATTAGTGATTCACCCCCCCTCTCAGTAATCCAACACCTATCACATCGTTACAAAAGAAGGGAACCAAGTTTAAATGGTCACATAAATGCCAAGACAATTTTAATAAGTTAAAGGAATTGCTAATGACCATGCCCATTTTAAAGGTAGCATATCCGGACAAAGATTTCACAGTCTATGTAGATGGGAGTAAATAAGGACTAGGTGGTGTCCTAACTCAAGAAGGACACGTTATTTGTTATGAGTCTCGAAAACTAAAGGAACACGAACGAAACTACGTCATTCACGACTTAGAGTTGGCAGCTGTAATACATGCCTTAAAGATGTGGCAGCACTACATAATGGGCATAAAATTTATGTTATTGACGAACAATAGTAGTGTGAAATTTTTGTTTAGCCAGTCGGACCTTAATGCAAGGAAAGCAATATGGCTAGCCTTTTTGACCAAATTTGACTTTGAGGTAAGACATATCAAGGGTAAGGAAAAAAAAGTGGCAGATTCTTTAAGCAGAAGAGTTCATGGGTTGTGTGAAATAAACATTAGTAGGGAAGAAAGTAATCTTGAGCAGAGGATAAAGGCTACAAGTAATAATGACGAAAATTACACTAAAACAATGGAAGCATTATAGAACACTACAAAAAATTCAGACAAAACAAATCTGAGCTTGGACAGGAATCGTCTACTATGATTTAAAAACATAATATACATACCAGATTCGACAGAGGTAAAGTTAATAGTTTTGGATGAAGCTCACGGGAAACCATATTATGGTCACCCGAGATACCAGAAAACGATAACATCACTAAGAAAGTTATTTTATTGGCCTAATATGAAGGGAGAAACAAAAAAATACTTAGCTAAGTGTCAATATTGTCAGCAGGTAAAGGCCGAACAACAACATCCAACCAGCCTGTTGCAACCCTTACCAGTGCCAGAATGGAAATGGGAGACTATATCACTAGAATTCATTACAGGTTTGCCTAGAACTCAAAAATAGAATGATTCAATTATGGTGGTAATCGATAAACTTAGTAAGTATGTGCACTTTATTCCTGTAAAGTCTACTTTTAAAGCCATTAACATCACTAAAATATTCATGAAAGAAATATTTAGACTACATGGTATTCCTAAAATGGTGATTTCGGATAGAGACGTAAAATTTACATCTGCTTTTTGGAAAGAATTGTTTGCAGGGTTAAATACTAACTTGAATTTCAACACGAGTTATCATCCACAAACAGATGGGCAGACTAAACGAACAAACCAAATCGTAGAAGATATGCTCCGCATGTATGTAAGAACAAAACCGAACAACTGGGAAGACTACCTACACTTGGTGGAATTTGCATACAAAAATGGGTACCAAACTTAAGCTAAGATGAGCCCTTTCTAAGTACCGTATGACGGAAAGTGTACTAATCCGATTAGTCAGGATAACCTAGTTGAAAGACTCTTGGTAGGACCGGAGATGCTTCAGGAAATGGAGAGAATGGTAAGAAAATTACAACAGAACTTTAAAGAGGCACGAGACAAACAAAAAAGTTACGTGGACCGGAAAAGAAGACACCTGGAATTTCAAGTGGGAGACCACGTCTATTTAAAAGTCACGGCCCGAAAATTTTCACTAAAATTAGGAAACTGTGTCAAGCTGGCATCCAGGTTTTGTGGCCCTTTCGAGATCTTAGATCGAATTGGACCTGTAGCATACCAGCTTGCACTTCCTCCCAATCTAAAAATTCATAATGTATTTCATGTTTCTTTGTTAAAAAATTATGTTCATGATCTTACTCATATGATCGATTGGAACTTGGAGCAGGTGGAACTAGAAGACGAGTTCCAAGCAGAACCTATGCGCATTCTGGACAGGAGATAAATAACACTTTAGAACATAGTCGTCGCCCAAGGAAAAGTGCAATGGAAGCACTTTAGCCCTAAGGAGGCCACTTTTGAGTTGAAGGGAGATTTGCAGAAATATCATCCAACCCTATTCCAAGAAATGAACGAACACTGACGACATTTTTTTATTGAAGGAGAAAATGATGTAACATCCCCCAAAATAAATTATTTTTCGAGTTTGAAATTCCCTAGGAAATTATTTTTGTTTTTGGTAAATTCAAAATTGGAAAATTTTTCCCATTTATGGAAATTTTGAATTTCAAATTTAGTTAACTGTAATTGATGATTATGAATGTTGGGTAGAGATCTAATTTGACCCAACTAACTATTTGTTTTTATGACACTTGTATGAAACAAAATATTTTATAATTATTGTTGATGGACAAATGGAACAACCATGTTAAAATCAGCTGACCATGACTCCATGAGTGGGGAACATGTTGGAACTACCTCAGGGAAGATTATTACAAGTGGAAAATCAATAATTTGGCCATTCACAGCCCCTGAAAATCAAGGATTTGGAAAAATGCAAAAATTCCCAAGGGGGGAAAATACCTAGGCAAAAATGGCTTTGGATATATAGCATATGAGAGGAGGCAGGACGTTGCCTAGTATATTGGGGATTTTTTTTTTATCTCTTGCTATTATGAGAAGTATTGTTGAGTGTGAGGCAAGGAGAAGCTGTTGAAATGAAGGACTCTTGCTGAGTAGAAGTTCTGAGTTTTCCCTCATGGACTCATGGTCAGGTTAATGGGAGAATGGGACAAGTGATTTGGTTGTTCTCTTCTAAGGTTGGGAGGAACATGGTTGTTCCATTTGTTACTCAACAACTATTCAGATATGTCAATCTACTCTTTTCTTTGACTGAATGTTATAGGGTTTAATAACTTGAAGAATGCATCTATTTAATTCTAGATAGATGTATCACTATGGGCGAAAATCTGATTTAATGTTGTCAAACTTAAGAACTGACATAATGCCTCTAAACTAATTCTGAATGAATTATCTCTATTGATCTGACTATTGCACGAATGCTATTTTCATTTGATATATTAGCTGAAAAAATACATCTGGTTAAATTCTGGAAGAAATAATTCTGTAGATTAGACTATTGTTGTAATGGGATAAACTGTGGGATAAACCTCACAGTTAATTGTATTTTATCGTGTAAACTATCTATGTTCGTAATGTGAATGGAACTGAATTATGTAAATATACATGTTTGTTTATATTTCTATAGATAAATATAGAGGGCCATAGTGATTAATTGAGATTTCCATTCATGTACATATTAAACGAGAATCAAGAT
Source organism: Picea engelmannii (assembly GCA_009831015.1). Lineage (NCBI taxonomy): Eukaryota > Viridiplantae > Streptophyta > Pinopsida > Pinales > Pinaceae > Picea > Picea engelmannii. The sequence goes on along the minus strand of ML814967.1, from coordinate 159,692 downwards.
GAGACTATACCTATGACATGAATCACAATATGTATATAAAGCTATATGTATATAGTTATGTATATACATATTTATAGTTGGAAATCTTTACAGATGTTAATGGAAACTTGAATTGATTTCCTACAATAGGAATGTTAATATATATATATATATATATATATATATATATATATATATATATATATATATATATATATACATACACACACACATATATTATATAGTTAGTGTATAAATTGTTCTAATAGTTATGTAGAACCAACTGTGCAAATAAAGTACAAATAGAATGATCTCATATAGGAAGCACTATGGATATAATTTACAGAGACGTATCTATAATTTACATATGCAAAACTACCTACACTGACAACCTCATGCCCTTCTTAATTATCTATTGCATAAATTCCATAAATTGTTGGTTATGACTAGGAAAACTAATAGTTCAATAGTCACCAGATGGAGTTCTGAAGTAAAATAAATAAGTTTCAGACACTCATAAAATGGAACTCTGAAGCGAATTGAATAGTTTAGACAGTCACGGAAACGATACTCTGAAGTGAAATAAATAGTTCAAATAATCTTAAACAATGTTTGGAAAGGAAAAACGAACGGTTCAGACTGTCATTTATAAAATTCTGGAATAAAACATTACAACAGTAAATGAAAAGAACTAAAGAGTATACATACAAAACCTTTCCATTTTATACGCCTAAGATCTACTATAGTAAAAATCGAAAGTAAAGCCACAAGACTAAATACATAATCAATCGAATTTCTTTACAAGATCCAAACTAAACTTGGAAGGGATCAAAATAGATTTTTTTTCACATTACTATTCATGTCGGAAAATACTTAGAGGACGGGTCCATTATTCAAAGGGATTTGTTCGTGTTCCCATCCAAATCAATATTTTAATTTGAGTAGTGCTACAATCGTGTTTGATATATATAATCCTTTTAGATATACAATATTAAGATTTGATCCTTATACTATGTCGTAAAAGTAGGTTACAGAGTTAAAGAATCGACTACCATTAAATAAACAATTTTTCACCCATAGTGATAACACTCTAAGCTAAAATCTTATCAATCCTTAGAAATCTAGGGCACTCCTTGAGAGGGGAGAAATGGAACCCGAATACCTCTTGTGCATATGGCAAGGGTTAGCATCCAAAACTTTTGCATGGCCTAAATTCCTGCATGAGATTTCAAAACACTATTAATATTATTCAGCAGAAATAAGACAAACATAATTTAAAAATAAAGATGATTAATGACAGGAAGGGTTATGCAGAGTTGTACTTAACTTGCGACTGACTCTGGTATCCTTTCCCTATCGCTCTTGGCTGAGAAAACGTCCCAAACCGAAGGGGGGAATGGTCCAAATGCTTCATGATGGGTACCCTCACAACCACAGGGTCCCATCATTAGCATTGATTACCAAATCGATTAAATCGAAAACTCTTCAGGAAAAGAAATAGACAAATGATAGTAATAGTGGAATTTGAACTACATGGGTTCATGTAGTGAGAGAAGGCTAGATACATTAATCAAACTGCAAACATTAAAGTTAAAATATGCAGGTCAATAAAACCATCAAAATCTAGCTAGCACCAACTGAGAGGAGGTTTAATTGAAGAAAAGAAAATACAGAGTCAACATTCTTGCCGAAGGTACAAGACATTGAATGGTGACTAGCATCCATAGATAACATTAATGACAGGACAAAATTACCTAAACCCATGAATTGATTATTGGCTCAAATTTTGTATGCAATGGGGTATTCGGTTCAGAACTTCAGAATCCCCACATTTTCATTTGTACCAAGTGCAAAAGCAATAATCTTTAAAGAGACATTACTTCGTAAGGACCGACTAAGGGTTTGGTGAAACCTAAATTATGGCGGGTCTCCTTTATTTAACAGAAGTGTATTAGAACATGCATTATAAAGAGTAGGCCTTCAACCCCTAGACTAGAACTGTAAAGAAATGTAAGGGAACAATGAAAAACGAAGAGTAGAAATGTGCATGTGAAAAAATTCATTTTGGAAGTAATAAGGCGGGAATCCGAGTCATTATAGGGATATTTGAGGATAAAAAAAAAGAGAAATCCACTTATCTAGGGCCGAATTTAGTCCAGGGAATTAAGGAATAGAACAACGATAACGGGATGAACCTTTCATGAAAATTTGGGTAGATAGAATTACAGTATCGAGCCTTACTTCCACAATCACAAAAATTCTGAAAGTTTCATCCCTCTGGAACAAGCTTACATACTCCCATCTGGAACAAACCCTCTAAATCGTCGACCTTCCTCACTGCTAAAACACAGAGTTAATTCGAAACATTCACAAAAGAAAAACGAAGGACTCATCGAGGCTGAAAATACTTACTACACAACAAATGAATGAGAGTACGAAGGTTGGCTGGCTTGGCCATGTGGTGAGACAGAGATGGAGTAATATTATTGGACGAAGGGACTAGTGATAGCCTCGGGGTTTGTTTTCACAGGTTCACCATTAATGACCTGATCAGAGTTTAATTCATAGTTGATAGAAATCATCATTTCCCTATTGTGCTAACGTAAAGTTGCAGGACCGTCCATTCATGATACGACACATTAAAACCGTTGAACCCTAACTGCTAAAGTGTATTTAAGATCTTGTTCCAAACCCCATGACTCTAATTTAGTTAATTTCTCACTCAGTTAAGGTCGGACTAAGTTTTGATATGGGTAAGTTTATTAACATGAAAACTTTATGTTAACAACACTCCTTCACTGCGGGTGTATACATTCTGACCCCTTCTTACTATGCATGGTATATGCGTTTTGAAAGTTAAATAAAGTTTCCCTAGCACACAAGCATATAAACTTATGTTTAAAGAAGAGTATACGACGATGAATCTTAAACCTAATACAATATAACATACATGAATAAGCTTTAAAATAGCTTTAGGATTGAAGGGTATGAAAGTAAATGTTAGAATGCAATTTTTTTTTATTTTGGCATATTACGAGGTACATTACAAATTTGCCTTGTTGGTTATAAACTTGATAAGGTGATTTGCCTTGTTGGTTATAAGCTTGATAAGGTCTATCCTCTTGGTTATAAACTTGATAAGGTCTATCCTCTTGGTTTCGTCCCTTCAGAGACTAGGATCCCTCCTTCCTTTAAAGCCTTGAATATGATACCGTGTTCATTTTCTAGCGGATTCAACCCTTGGTATGCACTAATACCATGCTTTTCGTTTACCACTCTAATCAACAACTGGTATTTAACTCAACATAAAATCACTTTATTTACTAAAAGAATAATTGAGTAATCAACTAAACATGGAACAAAAACATAAACAAGGAAACCAAATCAAACACGCATAAACACCAATATTTTTGGGTATAAACCCCTGGAAAAACCCTAGAGATAAAACCAACCCCATGATGTTTTTATTAAGGTCAAATCAGGGCTCTCATAACAGGGAAAATGGCCCATTGAGAGAATTATACACTGCAAAAAAACATGGAAATTCCTATGCTACTGTATAACCTGTTTTGGCATGTTTCTTTAGGCATAAACAATTCGACCCACTATGAATCATGTATCTATACAAAAATCCCGTACAATCCAAATTTTTCTTCTAGATTTTGTTGACTGAAACCTACCTGTAGATACTTCTTCTCTCTCTCCTCCTTAACGTTTATGAACTCTAGATGGAATTCCTTCTCCACCTATTGAGATATTGAATCATGGTCCTTTGTGATCCAACCCTTTGATCAACACTTGGATCAAAATCTCTTCACGAAACATGTGATATCTCCTCACTCTAGTGTAAGCAAAATTATTTCTTTGCTCCTACACTCCTCACATTAGAAAAGGTCCTTTGATATCCTCAAACTTGGCCTCTCACTAAATTCTCTCACTTGTATCTCTCATTAAAAGTCTCTAGCTTTGATCTCCTATCAAAAGTGTCTTCCTTCTTATCCTAGCCTTTCTTTTATAATCATGAGTTACAATCTATTTCTAATCTCCAAAGTGATCTACGGTTGAGATTACTTCTCACACCCACTTAAGATTTAGATTATATGTTGCATGATACACATGTCCTTTAAATAACTCAATTCACTAAAAAAATACAATTTTTCTTTAATTAATTCATTTTAACTAAAGTAAACTCAAGGATAGAATATGTTTGACAACTTCCACATGCTAGACACAAGAAAATGCAGAAGTACTTGTCCAATGCTACCAAAAACATCCATAATTATCTTAATTGATGATGGTAGAAGACATAAATTTATTCACCTACAGGTAGCCTAAGAAACCCACTTCTATATCCATGTTCTAAAAAACTCCCAAATCATGATTGCTAATGGAGGTTTCATGAAATGTGGGAGTTGTTGTGAAAATTTGCAGCTTTAAATGGTTGATTATTCCTTGAAACTTCACATGTTTTCTATTGGAATGGGTAGCTATGACATTGTTTTGGGTTCAAAATGGTTAAGGAGATTATGCCCCATCACCATGGATTTCCAGGAGTTATACATGATTTTCTAGCAAGAAGGGCATCAATACACTTTCCAAGGAATCACATGTATTTCTTTAGAGATCATCAACTCATACCATATGGGGAAACTTGTTTGAAAAGGGAATTTAGGAATTTTTTTACAATTCCATGCCATTCAATCCTTCGAGACATCTTCTCAACCCATCCATATTTACATGCAATTAGTCTTGTCCAAATACCAATTAGTATTTGAAACCACCAAAGGCCTCCCACCCTCCCGTGGTGTGCATGAACATTTTCTTCCACTCATACCATGTATCCTCCCACCCAATATATACCCTTATCACTACCCATTTTCCAAAAAAATGAAATTGGAAAGATAGTTTATGGTTTTCTAGTTGTTGGTGTCACCCCCCCTAGTACTAATCCTTATTCATGATTAGTTGTCATGGTACTAACAAAACAAGGCACTTGGTGGATGTATCCTAGCTTTCAAGATCTCAACAAAATAATTGTCAAGGACAAGTTATCCATTCTAGTTATTGATGATATTTGGATGACCTCAATGGTGCTCAATTCTTTGCAAAAATTAATATCCATTCAAGCTATCACCGAATTCACATGGAGGTTGATATTCCAAAAAAATATTCTTTCATTCATGAAGGCCATTATGATTTCTTGGTGATGTCAGTTGACCTTTGCAATGCACCTTCCACCTTCTCCAGTCTCATGAACCATATATTTTAGCCCTTTATACATATTTTTGTACTCATCTTTTTTGATTACATCTTGATCTATAGTAAAAATTGTCATGCCCATGTCACCCATGTGGATTAGGTAATACAACTACTTTCTAATAATCATCTCTTTCTCAAGAAATCCAAATGTGCCTTTGGTTTCTTTGAGGTAGAATATTTGAGTCATATTGTTTGTAGTGATGGAAAATGAGTGGACCCAAAGAAAATTGAAGAAGTGAAGGATTTACCACGTTCTTATACTCTTAAAAGTTATGAGTTTTAGTTCATGTAACTCGTTATTATATAAAGTTAATTAATAACTATGGAAATATTGTTTCTCCTATCACTACCTTGCTTAAAAAAACATCTTTCAGTTGGAATGAAATCACAGATAAAGACTTCTAGGATTTGAAGAATGTTATGTGTGCAACCCTAGTACTTTCTTTTATATAATTCAATAAGGATTTTGTTTTGGAATTGATGCCTCAAGTAAAGACATTGGAATAGTCCTCATGTAAGGGGGGAAACTATTGGCCTTTACTAGCAGACAACTCTGTAAGAGGCACTTGGGAAAATCCACCTATGAAAAAAATTGATGTCTATGGTACATGTTATGGATATCTAGTGTCCCTACCTACTTAGGAAACATTTTAATATTAAAATTGATTATCATAGCCTCAAATTCTTCCTAAAACAAAGAATTTCATTGCTAGAGAAACAAAAACGAGTCACCAAAATTTTGGGATATGATTATGAGATAATTTATAAGAAGGGAAAGTAGAATGTGGTAGAAAATGCTCTATATCAAAGGTATGAAAAGGAAAGGTCCCTCTTTTCACTCGCCCTCCTCATATCCAATTAGTTGAATAAGTTCCACAAATAATGGTTCATTGATCCCAATATTACCAACCTCATCTAACACCTTTAAATGACACTTAATGCATCTCAGGGCTACATTTGGCACAATGAATATCCTTGCTATAAAGGGAATCTGTATTTGAGTAAACATTCGACCTTTAAATCAATAGTGTTATTTGAACTCCATGCATCTCCAATAGGATTTCAATACATCATTGATAAAACATATGAAGGGATCAAATGCTCATTTTTTTGGGAAGACATGAAGAAGCATATCTACAATTTTTGTGGAAGAATGTGATCTTTCCAATTATACAAGGTACAAACAATGAAAACTCCGAGAAAGATACAACATTTACCAACCATTACCTATTATACTAGTTGTTTGGACTAACATGTCTATGGACTTCTTTCTTGGGTTACCCAAATCTAGCAATAAATCCATCCTCATGGTTGTGGTTGATTGTCATTCCAAATATCCTCATTTTTTTTTCTCTACAACACCCCTTTAAAGATTTCCTGACATATTAAGTATTCATGGATAATATATTGAAACTCCATGGTATCCCATAGTCTATTGTAATGGACCATTATCCAACTTTCACTATAAATTTCTAGTAAGAATTGTTTAGTCTCCAGGGAAATCAATTTCAACTTAGCACTACCTATCAACCCCAAATTAATGGTTGGAATAAAGATGACAACAAGTGTTTGGAAACTTATTTGAGGTTATTTAATTTAGAATGACAATCCCAATGGGCTTAGTGGTTACCCTTAGTATAAAGTTGGTATAATACAACTTATACTCGAATGACCCTCGTTGAGGTTATCTACACTCTCGAAGATAATTTGGTAATGGATTAGAATAGGATAAAGAAGTAGTATTATATGCATCATTCCAAATGTCATTTGGAAGAATGTGATAAGGTGTTCCTTCATCCGTAGCCTTACAAGCAAATCTCCCTCAAAGACAACCACCACCAAAATATTGCTCTAAATCTTTATGTCCCCTATAAGGTCCTCAAATATATTGGGCCATTGGATTACAAATTATATTTCTAAGCCACTCTAAAATCCATCCAATATTCCATGCCTCCTACTCAACGAAATTTTTTAGATCTAATTTTTGTGTTCAAACAAGCCTTCCAAAATTGGATGAAAAATATTCCATTTGATTTCATCTTAAGGATACCCTTGACAAAAGAGAACATCATCTCCACCAGTGCACTATCCAAGAGTTCTTGTTACAATGGAAGTATACATATCCCAACAATGCCACATGGGAACCAATTGATATCCTTTAGCAATTCCAATTAATAAATAAGCAGAAGAAATGCAATGTGATGTCTTGTCAAATTATTTGTAATTAGAGATCTACTCAATTGGAGGTTTCCTCCTCCAAGATGGAAGTGAACATTGCTTCTAATAATAAGGGTATAACATTTTATTTCTATCAATTTATCTATTGTTGTTGCAATCTGTCTTTTCTATAGTAAATCTAGGTAATATATATTATTTTTGTTCTATATCTTTAAATTTAATAATAAAGAACACTAAATTAATAATAACAAGGTCCAAACCGATTTCAAAATACATATTGTGATGTTGTGAAAGAGATTATTAGTATTTGTAAATTAAAAAAATTGTACCATTCAAATATAAAATATATAGAATACATTGATATATACAATGAATTAAAACCAAAATCATGCAATGGAATGCAAATAGAGTTATGAGGAACATATGAGGTTGGAGAAATAGAATTTTAATATTGAAAAGAAAGAGAGACAAGGTATGACCTTCAGTGCAATATCTCAAGTTAAAGGTTTAAATGATTTTTCTCATATGAACAACATGAAAAATGGGAAAGTTAATAGGTGTGGGTAAATTAAAAGTGGAAGAAGACA
>ML814967.1:140761-151639 GCA_009831015.1 Picea engelmannii | reverse complement strand
GAAAAGAAAGAGAGACAAGGTATGACCTTCAGTGCAATATCTCAAGTTAAAGGTTTAAATGATTTTTCTCATATGAACAACATGAAAAATGGGAAAGTTAATAGGTGTGGGTAAATTAAAAGTGGAAGAAGACAAATTGAGATTAGTCACTTCCTAATGTATCTTCTATTTATTATATATATCATTAAGCATTGTTACATTATTACTATTTACCTTCATTCTGTTATAACTTTGAAGTGACCTTATTGATAGTACTCTCTAAATCATACATGATACTTAGTAAATTTCAAAGGTTCAAATTCATCTAAAACATATACATAATAATAATAATGATCAACTAATTTTTTGTTGCAATTCCTTGCAATTGGAACCAGAGTAGATACATAACTAGAGCCAGAGTAGATACGTCTCAAATCTAGATCAATCAAGTGCTAAAAGGGTTCAAATCCTTCTAGGTGCAAAACTCCTCATTTTGTGTACTCTAAAATAGGTTTTCACCTCAAGTAATTTTATCTCTCTTAGCATTTCGTAAATCCAAAGTTGATATGTGTATGTTTTATACCTATGAAGTAATTCAATGCATACAAATTATTAAGAAAAACATAAATTAATCAATGGCTCATACACATAGTACACAAAGATTTGTATTGGAAACCCTTAATCAGGAGAAAACCAACCTTCCTTAGTGTCACACCTATCAACTCTTCATTGTATTAATTTCACCATTCATAATCCAATATATAAAATATTTTAGGTATTTTGCAACTACCAAAACCCTAATCCCTTAATCCAAGATTAATTTAGAAAACAGATAAAAATAGTGAAAAATGCTAAAATAACAAAAACCACCCCAAAAAACTTTCGAGGTGCTTCCCCAATTCCTGTAAGATCTGGGCTAGCGCCTGGATCCGAAGGATTCACCTAGGAAGGGGGGTGAATCCTGCCTTCTCCCCTACAATCCCTAAAACATAAGTTCTCTATGCACACATACACAAATATGGTGTTGGGATCATCAGACATTGTCATCAAATATGACACACCCCAACACACACATGCAAATAATATAACATATACCCAACATTCTCCCACTTGTTGTTTACTTTGCAGAAGGGGTCACATGATTCCATAGTTAATAATCCAGGGCAACACTTCCCATTTTTTCTCTACATCAAGAGAACTTAGCGATGCTCACAGACTTTGTCAATGAATTTGCAGCATTCTTCAAAGTGTCAAACTTCTCCCACAACACCTTCTTTTCTTCAACCATGTCTCTCACAAAGTGATATTGAACATCAACATGCTTTTCCTTTGAATGATAAGCTGGCCTATTTGCCAGGAAGATTGCACTCTGACTATCACAATATGTCCTTATATCTTTTTGTACTGACATGATACCTAAACACAATCATTATGATGTAATTATTGGAATGTATTGGTTAGAAATACATAAAGCAGTTTTAGATTGTTATGAAAAATCACTCAAGTATAAAGACGAAACTGGCATTGCTAGGACAGTTCAAGGTATACAAAAACCAATCTCAGTTAGATAGATTTCAGCAATGCAATTCAAGAAATGCATGAGAAAGGGTTGTCAAGTTTATGCCATCCAAGTAACAAACCTGTTAGAAAAAGAAGATAAACCTAACTTGGAGGATTTTGCAGTTCTGCATGATTTCAAAGATGTGTTTTTTGATGAGATACCTGAATTAACCCCAAGGAGGGAGATAGATTTTTCTATCGACCTACTACTCGATTAAGCCCCTATCTCTAAAGCACCTTACCGAATGAGTTTGTCGGAATTAATAGAACTAAAAATTAAACTATAGGAATTATTGGACAAAGAATATATGAGACTGAGTGTTTCACCATGGGGAGAACCAGTCCTCTTTGTTAAAAAGAAGGACGAAACTCTAAGATTATGCATCGATTATAGACAATTAAACAAAATGACGATTAAGAACAAGTACCCCTTACGTAGGATAAATGAGTTGTTCAATCAAGTAGGTGGGGCAAAGATTTTCTCGAAATTGGATTTACGATCTGGTTATCACCAGGTTAGGATAAAAGATGAGGACATAAGTAAAACAACTTTTAGAATGAGATATGGACATTACGAATTTGTTTTTATACCTTTTGGACTCACTAATGCGACAACCACGTTTATGTGTTTAATGAAAAACATTTTCAGTCAGTACTTAGACAATTTTGTGTTGGTATTTATTGAAGACATTCGAGTATACTCTAAAACAAAAGAAGAACATGAAGAACACTTAAGGATAGTTCTGCAAACTTTAAGGAAGAACAAATTGTATGCTAAATTCGATAAGTGTGACTTTTATCAGAAGAAAATACAGTACCTAGGACATGTAATATCTGCAGAAGGAATTGTAGTCGATCCTGAGAAAATAAGAGCCATCATGGAATGGTCAATTCCTAAGGACGTAGCGGACATTTGGTCATTCATGGGAATCACAGAATATTACCGCAGATTCATAGAGGGATTCTCCAAAATTGAATATCCTATTGTTAATTAAGGTTGGTTGTCATTGATGTCAACCCTTGAAGAAAGAACCGTAGCACAAAGGTTTGGGTAATGGACCCAATAGTGTTTGATGTAAATATGACTCATTAGTGTTTTGTCATGGTTGATAAGAAGTAAATATGGATGAACTGCAAAGTGGCCCCCTTATGGTGAAAGCCCTCACGGGAAGACGCTTTGTGGAGTAAGAGAACCCATGCTTAGTTGTGGAATAATGAGATGAAGGAAAGTGAATTTGTAGGGAAAATTATCCTAGATGGATAGTTCTTGTCATGTCATTTTCGGTGGTATGTGGAACGTCACATAATTCCTCACAGTTAGAGAGTTATGGCCATGAGAAGTTGGAGACCCCAGGTTTGGGTAATGGACCCAAGTTTGTTTGATGGGTAACGGTATGAGTTATGATATATTTTTAGATAATACTATTCTATATGTATAGTACATGTCATGCCATTTCTGGTGGTATGTAGAACGTCACATAACTCCTCACGGTTTGAGAGTTATGGCCTTACGAAGTTGGAGGACCCTCATATGTCATGTAGAAGCCCCAAAAGGTCAAAGTAATCAACGTGGTTTAAAAGATTTTAAAAGGTAAATAATAAATTGAAGTGATGAGTGTATTATAATTCAAAGTGAATACAAAATAAATTATTTCAATAATAATTTTAATGGAGAAATTAGAAGTGGACCCAACCCTAAAATAAAGAAAGTGGGGCCAAGTGACCTAGAAGATGTTTTTAATGAAGCTACTTGGAGAGTATAAACAAGAGGCAAGGCTCTCTCATTTGAAACACACTTGAGAATATTGAATATATATAGGTGTTTGAGGTATACAAATGATATCTAATCTGAAATTCTGAGGAAAGTGAAGAAAAGAAGGCCAGAATGCAAGGAAGGATAAATTCTTTTGATGGTGCTTTCTAAGGTATGTTATTTTAAGGTCATCTCACCATTTTTCCTATAACCTTTTTTATATAATGATTCAGATCCTGAAATTGCTATGCAAGTGAGAAAACATATCCAAGTATCTGTGGTTAAAAATTCATCTTGTGGTTCATTTTATTTTGGGAGTTACACTCTGTGGAAAATAGGGTTTGTGGGCAGTCCTGAAACTAGTCAAAATGAAGTGTTTCGGATAAAATCGTCATAACTTCTTCATAACAGATCCAAATTCAATGATACAAATTGTGTTGGTTAGGGTACTGTATTTATTATGCGGTGTAATAGTTTCAGATCATTTCATCAAATATTTTGTGCGGTGCATGCTCTACAAGGTCGCTCTCTAGAATAAGACAAAGTTCAACAAGGTATGTCATTTTTGCTATAACTCCTTTTCTGAGAGGTTCCAAGTAGTGTCACTTGGAGGAACTGCATAAAACACACTAGAGAACATTGTGTATCAGTTTCATATATTTATACATTATAGGCTCAAATTTATGATTAATTCAAGTTAGGGTTGTTGATTAATCCAAAACTAGGCATGTGAGACTAAAGAAAAGTTTGATGAAAATGCTAGTCTCTTGTTTTTAATCTTAATGAAGGTTTGAAGGAATGTGATCATGTACACCAGGTCTATTATAGAGCTACAAATCAGATTTGGCTGATGAAATTGATGAGGGCTTTTGGTTGAGGTACATGTTGAGTACATGGTTGAGACAAGTAGTTGATGAGTTGGCACACATACATGAGGTGTATAGTTGATGATGTTGGTACATATTGATGAGTCATAGTTGATGAGTAATTGACACATGATTGGTACATACTTGGTGCATGGTTGATGCACTTGTTTATGGTACATGTTGATTACAGGTTAGTGCATGGTTGATGCACTTGTTTGTGGTACATGTTGATTACAGGTTGAGGTACAGGTTGATGCATGGTTCAGATTTATTGGTATAGGTTTACAACAGTATATCTCACAGTGATAGTGTGACAGTGGTTCTTTCATTCTACTTCTACTTCAGGGTGGTAGGACGGGGCAAGGATAGGTGGTTCTAGCCACCTTCCGGTTGTAGCCGGAGAACATTGAGGGTTGTAGCCTCCTTCTGGTTGTAGCTAGAGATTTGGGGAGTTGGAGCTTCCCTCAGGTTGTATCCTGAGAAACTAGGGGGTTGGAGCCTCCTTCCAGTTGCAGCTGAAAAACAAAGGAAGTTGGTGTTTCCAATGAATGTAATTATTTAAGACTTATAAGAAAAAACATTTCGTGGTTTTCTCTCGATTTGGGTTTCCACGTAAAACACTGATGTACTGTGTATGTGTGTGATTGTTTATTTATTACTGCTCATTATTGGATACTAATTCTACATTGATATAACATTTGAAGAAAAAAGATTATAATTACGTTATTACTGATTCACCCCCCCTCTCAGTAATCCAACACCTATCACATCGTTACAAAAGAAGGGAACCAAGTTTAAATGGTCACATAAATGCTAAGATAGTTTTAATAAGTTAAAGGAATTGCTAATGACCATGCCCATTTTAAAGGTAGCAGATCCGAACAAATATTTCACAGTCTATGTAGACATGAGTAAATAAGGACTAGGTGGTGTCCTAACTCAAGAAGGACACGTTATTTGTTATGAGTCCCGAAAACTAAAGGAACACGAACGAAACTACGTCACTCACGACTTAGAGTTGGCAGTTGTAATACATGCCTTAAAGATGTGGCAGCACTACATAATGGGCATAAAATTTATGTTATTGACGGACAATAGCGGTGTGAAATTTTTGTTTTGCCAGTCGGACCTTAATGCAAGGCAAGCAATATGGCTAGCCTTTTTGACCAAATTTGACTTTGAGGTAAGATATATCAAGGGTAAGGAAAAAAAAAGTGGCAGATTCTTTAAGGAGAAGAGTTCATGGGTTGTGTGAAATAAACATTAGCAGGGCAGAAAGTAATCTTGAGCAGAGGATAAAGGCTGCAAGTAATAACGACGAAAATTACACTAAAACAATGGCAGCATTATAGAACACTACATAAAATTCAGACAAAACAAATCTGAGTTTGGACAGGAATGGTCTACTATGATTTAAAAACAGAATATACATACCAGATTCGGCAGAGTTAAAGTTAACAGTTTTGGATGAAGCTCGAAGGAAACCATATTTTGGTCACCCGAGATACCAGAAAATGATAACATCACTAAGAAAGTTATTTTATTGGCCTAATATGAAGGGAGAAACAACAAAATACTTAGCTAAGTGTCAATATTGTCAGCAGGTAAAGGCCGAACAACAACATCCAGCCAGCCTGTTGCAGCCCTTACCAATGCCAGAATGGAAATGGGAGACTATATCACTAGACTTCATTACAGGTTTGCCTAGAACTCAAAAATAGAATGATTCAATTATGGTGGTAATCGATAAACTTAGTAAGTATGTGCACTTTATTCCTGTAAAGTCTACTTTTAAAGCCATTAATATCGCTAAAATATTCATGAAAGAAATATTTAGACTACATGGTATTCCTAAAATGGTGATTTCGGATAGAGACGTAAAATTTACATCTTCTTTTTGGAAAGAATTGTTTGCAGGGTTAAATACTAACTTGAATTTCAACACTAGTTATCATCCACAAACAGATGGGCAGACTAAACGAACAAACCAAATCGTAGAAGATATGCTCCGCATGTATGTAAGAACAAAACCGAACAACTGGGAAGACTACCTACACTTGGTGGAATTTGCATACAAAAATGGGTATCAAACTTCGGCTAAGATGAGCCCTTTCGAAGTACTGTTTGACAAAAAGTGTATTAATCCGATTAGTCAGGATAACCCAGTTGAAAGACTTGTGGTAGGACCAGAGATGCTTCAATAAATGGAGAGAATGGTAAGAAAATTACAACAGAACTTAAAAGAGGCACGGGACAAACAAAAAATTTACGCGGACCGAAAAAGAAGACACCTGGGATTTCAAGTGGGAGACCACGTCTATTTAAAAGTCACAGCCAGAAAAATTTCACTAAAGTTAGGGAACTGTGTCAAGTTGGCACCCAGGTTTTGTGGCCCTTTCAAGATCTTAGATCAAATTGGACCTGTAGCATACCAGCTTGCACTTCCTCCCAATCTAAAAATTCATAATGTATTTCATGTTTCTTTGTTAAAAAATTATGTTCATGATCCTACTCATATGATCGATTGGAACTTGGAGCAGGTAGAACTAGAAGGCGAGTTCCAAGCAGAACCTATGCGCATTCTGGACAGGAGATAAATAGCACTTCAGAACAGAGTCATCGCCCAGGGAAAAGTGCAATGGAAGCACTTTAGCCCTAAGGAGGCCACTTGGGAGTTGGAGGGAGATTTGTAGAAATATCATCCAACCCTATTCCAAGAAATCAACGAACACTGAAGACAATGTTTTATTGAAGGGGAAAATGATGTAACATCCCCAAAAATAAATTATTTTTCAAGTTTGAAATTCCCTAGGAAATTATTTTTGTTTTTGGTAAATTCAAAATTGGAATTTTTTTCCCATTTATGGAAATTTTGAATTTTGAATTTAGTTAATTGTAATTGATGATTATGAATGTTGGACAGAGATCTGATTTGACCCAACTAACTATTTGACTATGACACTTGTATGAAACAAAATATTTTATAATTATTGTTGATGGACAAATGGAACAACCATGTTAAAATCAGCTGATCATGACTCCATGAGTGGGGAACATGTTGGAACTACCTCAGGGATGATTATTACAAGTGAAAAATCAATAATTTGGCCATTGGAAGCCCCTAAAAATCAGGGATTTGGAAAGATCCGAAAATTCTCAAGGGGGAAAAAGACCTAGGCAAAAATGGCTTTGGATATATAGCATATGAGAGGAGGCAGGACGTTGCCTGGTATGTTGGGGAATTTTTTTTTATCTCATGCTATTATGAGAAGTATTGTTGAGTGTGAGGCAAGAAGAAGCTGCTGAAATGAAGGACTCTTGTTGAGGAGAAGTTCTGAGTTTGCCCTCATGGACTCATGGTCAGGTTAGTGGGAGAATGGGACAAGTGATTTGGTTGTTCTCTTCTAAGGTTGGGAGGAACGCGGTTGTTCCATTTGTTACTCAACAACTATTCAGATATGTCAATCTACTCTTTTCTTTGACTGAATGTTATAGGGTTTAATAACTTGAAGAATGCATCTATTTAATTCTAGATAAATGTATCACTATGGGCGAAAATCTGATTTAATGTTGTCAATCTTAAGAACTGACAGAATGCCTCTAAACTAATTTTGAATGAATTATCTCTGTTGATCTGACTGTTGCACAAATGTTATTTTCATTTGATATATTAGCTGAAAAAATACATCTGGTTAAATTCTGGAAGAAATAATTCTGTAGATTAGACTATTGTTGTAATGGGATAAACTGTGGGATAAACCTCATAGTTAATTGTATTTTGTCGTGTAAACTATCTATGTTCGTAATGTGAATGGAACCGAATTATGTAAATATACATGTCTATTTATATTTCTATAGATAAATATACAGGGCCATAGTAATTAATTGAGATTTCCATTCATGTACATATTAAACGAGAATCAAGATGAGACTATACCTATGACATGAATCACGATATGTATATAAAGCTATATGTATATAGTTATGTATATACATATTTATAGTTGGAAATCTTTACAGACGTTAATGGAAACTTATATAGTTAGTGTATAAATTGTTCTAATAGTTATGTAGAACCAACTATGCAAATAAAGTACAAATAAAATGATCTCATATAGGAAGCACTATGGATATAATTTACAGAGACGTATCTATAATTTACATATGCAAAACTGCCTACACTGACAACCTCAGGCCCTTCTTAATTATCTATTGCATAGATTCCATAAATTGATGGTTATGACTAGGAAAATGAATAGTTCAATAGTCACCAGATGGAGTTCTGAAGTAAAATAAATAAGTTTCAGACACTCATAAAATGGAACTCTGAAGCAAATTGAATAGTTTAGACAGTCACAGAAACGATACTCTGAAGTGAAATAAATAGTTCAAGTAATCTTAAACAATATTCGGAAAGGAAAAATGAACGATTCAGACTGTCATTTATAAAATTCTGGAATAAAACGTTACAGCAGTAAATGAAAAGAACTAAAGAGTATACATACAAAACCTTTCCATTTTATATGCCTAAGATCTACTGTAGTAAAAATCGAAAGTAAAGCCACAAGACTAAATACAGAATCAATCAAATTTCTTTGCAAGATCCAAACTAAACTTGGAAGGGATCAAAATAGATTTTTTTTCACATTACTATTCATGTCGGAAAATACTTAGAGGACGGGTCCATTATTCAAAGGGATTTGTTCGTGTTCCCATCCAAATCAATATTTTAATTTGAGTAGTGCTACAATCATGTTTGATATATATAATCCTTTCAGATATACAATATTAAGATTTGATCCTTATACTATGTCGTAAAAGTAGGTTACAGAGTTAAAGAATCGACTACCATTAAATAAACAAATTTTCACCCACAGTGATAACACTCTAAGCTAAAATCTTATCAATCCTTAGAAATCTAGGGCACTCCTTGAGAGGGGCGAAATGGAACCCGAATACCTCTTGTGCATATGGCAAGGGTTAGCATCCAAATCTTTCGCATGGCCTAAATTCCTGCATGAGATTTCAAAGCACTATTAATATTATTCAACGGAGATAAGACAAACATAATTTAAAAATAAAGATGATTAATGACAGGAAGGGTTATGCAGAGTTGTACTTAACTTGCGACTGACTTTGGTATCCTTTCCCTGCCGCGCTTGGTTGAGAAAACGTTCGAGACCGAAGGGGGAAATGGTCCAAATGCTTCATGATGGGTACCCTCACAACCACAGGATCCCATCATTAGCATTGATTACCAAATCGATTAAATCGAAAACTCTTCAAGAAAAGAAATAGACAAATGATAGTAATAGTGGAATTCAAACTACATGGGTTCGTGTAGTGAGAGAAGGCTAGATACATTAATCAAGCTGCCAACATTAAAGTTAAAATATGCAGGTCAATGAAACCATCAAAATCTAGCTAGCACCAATTGAGAGGAGGTTTAATTGAAGAAAAGAAACTACAGAGTCAACATTCTTGCCGAAGGTACCAAGCATTGAATGGTGACTACCATCCATAGATAACATTAATAACATGACGAAATTACCTAAACCCATGAATTGATTATTGGCTCAAATTATGTATGCTGTGGGGTATTCGGTTCAGAACTTCAGAATCCCCACATTTTCATTTGTACCAAGTGAAAAAGCAATAATCTTTAAAGAGACATTACTTCGTAAGGACCGACTAAGGGTTTGGTGAAACCTAAATTATGGTGGGTCTCCTTTATTTAACATAAGTGTATTAGAACATGCATTATACAGAGCAGGCCTTCAACCCCTAGACTAGAACCGTAAAGAAATGTAAGGGAACAATGAAAAACAAAGAGTAGAAATGTGCACGAAAATAGTGCATGTGAAAAAATTCATTTTGGAAGTAATAAGGCGGGAAGCCGAGTCATTATAGGGATATTTGAAGATAAAAACAACCGAGAAATCCACTTATCCAGGGCCGGATTTAGTCCAGGGAATTAAGGAATAGAACAACGATAACATGATAAACCTTTCATGAAAATTTGGGTAGATAGAATTACAGTACCGAGCCTTACTTCCACAATAACAAAAATTCTGAAAGTTTCATCCAACTCCTAGAACCAGGATGTACGATGACTTACCCGGATAGACAAACAAGCTTACATACTCCCATCTGGAACAAACCCTCCAAATCGTTGACCTTCCTCACTGCTAAAACACAGAGTTAATTCGAAACATTCAAAAAATAAAAACGAAGGACTCATCGAGGCTGCAAAGACTTACTACACAACAAATGAATGAGAGTACGAAGGTTGGCTTGGCCATGTGGTGAGACAGAGATGGAGTAATCTTATTGGACGAAGGGACTAGCGATAGCCTCGGGGTTCGTTTTCACAGGTTCACCATTAAAGACCTGCTCAGAGTTTAATTCATAGTTGACAGAAATCACCATTTCCCTATTGTGCTAACGTAAAGTTGCAGGACCGTCCATTCATGATACGACGCATTAAAACCGCCGAACCCTAACTGCTAAAGTGTATTTAAGATCTCGTTCCAAACCCCATGAATCTAATTTAGTTAAGTTCTCACTCAGTTAAGGTCGGACTAAGTTATGATATGGTTAATTTTATTAACATGAAAACTTTATGTTAACAATACTCCTTCACTGTGGGTGTATACATTCTGACCCCTTCTTACTATGCATGGTATATGCGTTTTGAAAGTTAAATAAAGTTTCCCTAGC
>ML814967.1:108826-122441 GCA_009831015.1 Picea engelmannii | reverse complement strand
TTATTAATAAAAAGGAAAAGAGGTTAATTTGTGCAACTGCCATTTTTGGCTCTAATAAAAAGGGGAAAGAAGGGAATAATAAAAAAATTAGGAAACTAGGGAATGGAGGTGACATAAAAAGGGAAAGAGGGAACTTATGGTAACAAGCAAGAGGTCAACTTAGTAAAGAATCTTCATTCAAGAACTTTCTAATTTTGAACTGACATAGCATTTTCATTTTAGGGAAAGTATTTAAAACCTGTGAGGGAATCTAGGGACACTTAGGAGTAAATTTAGGAGTAACTCTAGGTGGGTGAGGGAATTGAGACAGTTATTAATTTAAAGAAAATAATTATTGGAGGAAAGTGGGGGATGGACGACACTTGTAGGAAGGAGAATTATTAGAAGATTTTTATTAAAACTTAAATTAAATGAGATTTAGGGAAAGTTTGGAAGTTCTAAAACTCTATAAAAGAGAGGAAGGAGGAGGAAGTAAGGGATTGGCTATTAGCGTAATGTTGCGCTGCCGGATTAGTGACTTGATTGATTTACTTGTGAGGAGTTGGGATTTCCCATCTCGGATAGGAGTGGTAGCTCGGCCTTACGAGGCAAGCTGGGAGCTACACGTACCATCTGGATAGTGTGTGGCCCCTTTGTGGCTCGGGGGGCTAAGGGGGAAGCAGAGTACCCCTAGCGTTGGCTGGGAGGTACCGGTGTAGTCTCGACGGTCGGCGAGCGGAAGCGACACGGAGCGTGCAGATGACACTCAGAGCAAGCGAACAGACAACAATACACAATTATGTTGATTGATAGAATGTTGTAGGATTAATGTTTTAGATCTACTGGTGTATTGAGTAGGAAACTGTTGGTGTAGTTTTATGACTGAAATTTTATAACCTGACTGATTTATTGGTTGATTGATCTCCCTGTTGTGTTGACTGTGACCCTTGCGTTGCTCTCACCATGCTCTTCAATTTACATTTTCGACTGTGTCATATGTATGCAAGGATAATTTAACTCTGTATTGATGATTTTGGCAAATTAAAATGTGATTATTTCATTCCTAGCGAATTAAAATGTGATTATTTTTACTCCTGGCCTGCAATCTCTTTCTTCAAATTGGTATTGCTTATTAGGCGAATCTAGTGTGCCTGAAAACAATTGATGGCAGCCATGCCCTTCCCGTGCTCTACATCTCTTTTAATTTTTGCTGGTTAAATTATCTGGCGAGTTACCCTTGGTTACTTCGCTCCCAGACTGAATTTTACTTCCCTGACTGTGTTTTTCTTTTTGTCTCTGATTTATATTTTAAATGAAAATTTTTGGTTTTATATTTCAAAAGGCAACTCTGAATCTCATATTTCAATGACGAGTTGTATTTTATATTGCAAATGGCAATTTGCTTCGCTGGTATGGCAGCGGTTTATATTTTAAATGACCATTTCAGATTTTATATTTCCATGGCGCATTCATACATTATATTTCAATTTGCGAATCTGAATTTCATATTCAATGGTGAATTTGTATTTTATATAGAAAATGGCGATTTGCTTCGGTGGCATGGCAGTGACTTTCATTTTAAATGATAATGGTAGGTTTCATCATCAATGGCGAATTCATATTTTTTAATTGCAAGTGGCGATTCGTTTTTTTGGTGTGTCGGCTATTGTGCATTTCTAGCTTCAATAGCGGTTTATCTTTAATGATTTGCTGGGATGCCTACAAAACAGATTTCAGATCCCGACCTCACCCACCTGTGCGATCTACGTTGAGCTTCCATCTGAACAAATTTAAATATTTGGTCTGGTTAACCTCCCTCCCAATGCGAATGGTAGATTCGTAATTCACTAAGTCATAAACGAAATTTATCTCTGGAACAAGAACTCAGTGGTGTAACCTGGAATTTAGTAGCTGTAACCGTGCATCCCACTTGTCTATGTTTTCTCTTTGCGTGAATTTGTTGCTCATTTCCTTCCTTTGTGTGTTGGTTGAGGGGAAGGGGTCCATGGTTTTCTTTTTCTAAAATTTGATAAGTACAACGATTTTTCCTGGTGTCAACCCAACATTACCCATGAATTCCTTCGTAACCACCTTACTGTGCACCCTTCCATCCATTCCTTTGTTTTCTGGGCGACTTCTTTTGTTCTCCTTCTGCCAAAATGCGTGACACCGCCCCTTAAGTCTGACAGCAACCTCTGACCGATGCTATACCTGGACATGTCTGTAGCAGCTCCTATTTGAAGATTTGATACCGGATGATAGGGAGTCAGCTGTCTATAGCATGACTGGTAAGATTTTGTTATGTCAAGCTTTATGGCATTTATGGTAGAGATGCCAGAATGGAAGCAGTGAATGGAAGTGTGGGTTCCTCGTGGATTTCTGGAATACCTGAGTAATAGATGCGCGACTATTTTTACTTCAGTTTACTACTTATTAATGGGTGTTGGAATGACAGTTGTACTTAAATTTTAGCTAGCGTTCCTATCGGTTGTGATTGTAACTACTATGGCAGTTAATTTGGGTAACGATCTATTTGTTCTAAAGATTCTACTTTAGTTGAATATTGTTATACACTCTTTTATAAATATAAATTTTTTTAGTATACAATTAAAAAAAATACCTTTTAATTTAATTCAATTTTAGTGTTTTACAATTTAATTAACTTTATTGTTTTACAATTTGTTTTACTTTTTATGTGAATTTTATGGTTCTACAATTTACAATTCAAAATTAAGGTGATTCTGTAATTATTAAAAATATTTATAGACTGCAATATGAATTATGGGTATTGTTGTCACGTCTCTTGAGATTGTTTGTAATACAGTTTTTCCAATCAATTTTATAGTTTGGTAGGTCACATAACAGTCAAATTTGGATTTATATATCCTTATAGATCAACAATCATTTGTAAATTTTAGCGACCTAATAAATCTAGCAATTCTATCTTATAATTGGGATAAGAAGAATTTGTCTTAAAATAAATTTTAGCGGGTATGGTCTTCATGTAATTTGTGTATTGTTTTAATAATTGTTTAGTGGGTATCGTCTTAATATATATTGAGTATTGTCTTACCATAATTTGGATATCACCTAATATGATTTGAATATTGTTTTAACATAATTGAGTATCGTTTTAATACAAATTGATTATCGCTCTAATACAAATTGGATATTGTTAACACAATTGTGGTATTGTTTAATATAATGGATATTTTGTTTAATATAAATTCTAGTGGTGATTGTTCAAAATCTTAGGAGGTATTGTTTTACTAGAGTTGTTTGAAAAATAAATTGTCTTAATGTAAATTAGTTCACTCCTTCGTCTTTCGACTTCTTGCTTAAGCGATATGGTTCTGGGATGTTGACAAAGTCGTCCCAGTTTGCGCTACCCATTGAGGGTGTCGGTGTTTATTATAAGTAAGGGTTACACTTAATTATGTAAACTTGATGTGCTTGTTTTCTTACAGTAAAGGTTCTAGCTACCTGTGTATTATTGTTGAGTTTCTAGGATGATGGTCCTTAGCTTAGTAGACTTGGTCTGTTGAGTCGAGCAAGACATAGACACCTCCATGTTCCTCAGAACAGTCGCCAGCTCTGAGACCTTAAATGGTTAAAATTGATGGGAACCTAGGCTTGAGTGTTGCTTATGTGTCTTGGAGGTCCTAACCACTGCGGGGTAGGATGGATGGGTAGTCAGTCTTATTTTTAGTCAATTGATTGTCGTTTAATGCATCCAGATACTTGATGTGTGTCTTAGGTCATCATGTTGTGTTTTCATTGTATGTGTCTTTTTCATCATCGGGTGGCAACGCAGAGTCGAATGTGTTTATTACCCTTGTACACATGCACACACACAACATAAAAAAAAATAAAAAAATTGCACTTGTTATATAAGGATCGTTGTCATAACGAGGAGGACCATTACATATGGTATTAGAGCGGGTTCAACCCGTGACTTGGGATCGCTACGGCTTTCGTTGTTATGATTTGATTATACTATTGCTAATTGAGTTGACTTATGTGCGTGAAGGTAATTATGGTTAGAGGACTCCGTGGAGACAGACGACGTGGTGCTAGGGGAGGAGGCGTGACACCTCCAGTAGCATCCACACTTGAGGGGTCTAACCCCCAGGGAGACAAGAAAGTTCTCGGATAGGAGCAGATAGCAGTTGGTGATGTAGTCAGGATGATGAGATATTTTTAGTGCATGTCCGAGGCACTAATCAACCATTTGGACAGAGATGAGGCCAGACCATCGGCACTCGCTGAGGTTTCGCCGCGCGCATCGACCATTACTAGTAGCATTCACCATGAACTCAAGAAGGTCAAATTTCCTGAGTTCTTTCATGCCCCAGATGGCGCAGCTGCCGAGGCATGGTTGGAGAACATGGCAATGTGCTTCGCAATTCACAATTATACCTCCAACATGAAGGTCTGCATAGTAGTCTTTCAACTAAAGGGGAGTACTCTTCTATGGTGGAAGACACTCCTACCATAGTTGAACATGGTCGTCGAAGACGTGTCATGGGAACTGTTCGAGGAATGGTTCTGAGAGAGGTACCTTTCATAGGAATTCATTGAGTGTCAGCTCAATAAGTTCAACACCCTATGATAGGGAGGTCGTACAGTGCCCGAGTACGAGGCCCGTTTTATGGAGCTGCTCCGGTATGCTCTGCACCTTAACATTGAAAAACTTAAGGTCAACAGGTTCGTGTTCGGTCTTAATGGAAGCCTGCGTGCAAAGGTTAGGATTTTGATGCCCCAAACCTTGCACGATGCTGTCCAGAAGGCCCTCATAGCAGAGGAGGAGCTTATCAGTGGGGGTCAGACCAGGACTCCAGTGAGACCAGCAGGGCAAGTTTCATCTGGAACATAGAAGAACCAGACACTAGCGAGACATATGCTAGGATATTGTGGCTTCCAGAGGGGATCCACTTTCACTACACCCCGGTGACTGACGCCTCAGCAGCGGACACCTTATCGGAGACCATATCATCAACAGCAGCGTCGCCCGCAGCAATAGCAGTTTAGGCCATTTCAGCAGAACAGACCAGGGTTCCAGACTGGTGGGCCGTCATCTTCTTCTTCAGGTACCGAGACTACTGGGTCGAAGAAGGGGTGTTGGACATGTGGGGACCCACACTACCAGCGTGATTGTCCTGTGGAGAGGACCAGAGTGTCCAGATCAGCCGGACCCACTACCATGGGAGATATGGGCAAGGCCCATCAGATTCATGCAGCGGTGGATAACCGCTAGGTAGAGAACTAGTCGACTGTGCTTGAGACGACAGGCATTGTCGTTGACCAGACCCTTAGTATTTTGATAGATCCCGGTGCTACCGAGAGTTTCATTTCTGGTGCAACGCTAAAAAGGATTAAGGTAAAGGCAGTTGACCAAGATGAGTTTAGCTTCGTGGAGATAGCTTCTGGAGCCAAACAGAAGGTTGGAAGAAAGGTTACAAGCTGTGCCCTTAACCTGGGAGAGTTTGTCATGAGGGACAAATTATACGTCATGATCTTAGGATCTTATGATGTCGTGATTGGTATGGATTGGTTGGAGTCGCATGAGGCGATACTCAATTGTAAGAAAAAACGGTTGATCTTGGTTGATGACAAGGGACAAAAACATGTGATTGTAGGACAGAACCAGGGAGTTTCCCTGAGGTTTGTCTCTTCCCTACAGTTACGGAAGAGTATGCACAAGGGGTGCAAGATTTATGCGATCCTTCCGTTAAACAAGAAGGGAGTAGCGGAAGGTCTAGAACACCTTCTGGTGGTGAAGGAGTTTGTAGACGTATTTCTAGAGGAGTTACCTGGGATGCCGCCGGAAAGGGAATTGGAGTTTACCATAGACCTAAAACCGGGGATCGAACCAATAGCAAGAACGCCTTATCGGATGTCGACCCCGGAGTTGCAAGAGTTGAAAATGCAACTGAAGGAGTTGCTGGACCTGGGACTGATACATCCTAGTGTGTCACCGTGGGGTGCACCTATTATTTTCATACAAAATAAGGATGGATCGTGGAGGCTTTGCATTGACTACCATCAACTGAACAAGGCTACAATCAAGAATCAATATCCCTTGCCGAGAATTGATGATCTGTTCGATCAAATGAAGGGTGCGATGGTGTTCTCCAAGATCGATTTGTGATCAGGGTATCACCAGTTACGGATCAAGGAGGATGACGTCCCTAAGACCGCCTTTAAGACGAGGTTTGGACACTACGAGTTTACCATTTTACCGTTTGGACTGACAAACACCCCAGGGGTATTTATGAGTTTGATGAATCGGGTGTTTCGTGAGTACTTGGACAAGTTCATCCAAGTATTCATTGAAGATATTTTGATTTACTCTCGTACGATGAAGGAGCATGACGATCACTTGCGCTTGGTACTACAGTGTCTGGGAGAGCACAAATTGTATGGGAAATTTTCCAAATGCTCTTTTTATCAATCGAAAATTCACTACTTAGGGCATGTCATCTCCGACGAAGGTATCGTCGTGGATCCAGCCAAGGTCAAGGCTATTATGGATTGGCCTGCACTAACAAATGTCACGGAAGTGAATAGATTTATGGGTTTAGCAAGATACTATCAACGGTTTGTCGAGGGATTTTCGAAGATAGAAAATCTGATCATGAAATTGCAGAAGAAAAACAAGAAGTTTGTTTGGACCGAGAAATGCACGGAAGCATTTCGGAGGCTTAAGGAGTTGTTAACAACAACGCTGATACTAAAGGTCCCTGACATGGACACGGAATTCTTGGTATGCACAGACACATCCAAGGAAGGTTTAGGCGGAGTCTTGATGCAAGACGAACGAGTGATTGCTTACATTTTGAGGAAACTGAGAAGGCATGAGGAGAACTACGTGACGCATGATTTGGAGTTATTAGCTATCGTATATGCCTTGAAGGTTTGGAGACACTACCTGGTTGGATGAAAATTTGAACTAAAGACTGATCATTGTGAACTACAACACATTCTTACGCAAAGTGACCTGAACGCACGACAACGACGTTGGTCGGAATTGCTTAGCGAGTATGACTTTGATATTTCTTACATAAAGGGAACAGTGAACCGAGTGGAGGATGCTTTGAGTCAGAGACCATGCATCTTCTCGGTGTTGCCTCTTCAGACGAATCTACGTGAGAATATTCTCACTTTACAGCGTGACGATGACTGGTACAAAGAGGTCGAGGGTTTTATCGGACAAAACACAATGATGGTACCATGATATGAGGTATTTTCATTTGACGACGATGGGTTATTGAGGTTTAAAATTTAGATTTCTGTACCGCCAAATGATGAGTTTAGGATGTTGATCCTGAGAAAGGCTCATAGAGCAGTGTACATGGCTCACTCGAGAGTCACGAAGATGAGGGAAGACCTTAAACACTTATTCTTCTGGAAGGGAATGAAGACTGGCATAGTTAACTATGTGGCCATATGTCTAGAGTGTCATCAGGTAAAGGATAAACATAGACACCCAGCAGGATTACTTCAACCACATGCCATTCCGGAATCGAAATGGGAGGTTATTTCAATGGATTTTATTGTTGGATTTCCACTGACGGCAAGAAGACATGACTCAATTTTCGTAGTAGTAGACACTCTGACGAAGAGTGCCTGTGCGTATGACGTATCAGGCACCTGACATAGCTAGAGTTTTCATCAGTGAGATTGTGAGGCTGCATGGCGTGCCTAAGAGGATTATATCCGATCGAGGATCGATGTTTACTGGATGATTTTGGACAAGTTTCCAAGAGGCCTTGGGAACCCAACTTAACTTTAGTACTGCGTATAACCCAGAGACTGATGGACAAACCAAACAAACAAACCAGACCTTGGAGGACATGTTGTGCATGTATGTGATGGACCAACAAAAGCGTTGGGAAGAATTCTTGCCACTAGTGGAGTTCACTTACAACAACAGTTACTAGAGCACCATTAAGATGGTGCCTTTCGAGTTTCTTTACGGGCGACTGTGTTAGACGCCCTTGAGTTGGGATCGGCTTGAGGATAGGGTCCTGGTGGGACCAGAAGAAATCCAAGAAATGGAAGAGAAAATGTAAACAATAAGACAAAGGATTAAAGAAGTGCAAGATCGATAGAAGAGTTATGGCGATGCGCACCGAGTCGACCATAGTTACGAGGTCGGCAATCGAGTCTTCTTGCGGGTTAAACTACATAAGAGTTCGATCAAGTTTGGAAAGGGAGCTAAACTCTCTCCTAGGTTCGTGGGACCTTTCGAGATTGTGGGGAGAAAGGGGCCCATGGCCTATCAACCAGCCTTGCTTGATTCTTTGAGGCGTATGCATGATGTTTTTCATGTATCTGTTTTGAGACATTATATTAGTGATCCTACACATGTGATTGACATAAGTTCCTTATAGGTATCGGACGAGGGAGCGCTCATGGCTAAGCTAGTCTGCATCTTAGATCACCGTGTTTGATAGTTACGATGTCGAACGGTAGATCAGGTCAAGGTCCAGTGGGACAATTATAGTTCGCACTTAGCAACCTGGGAGGATGCATATGATATGTGCCAGCAGTTTCCATTTTTGTTTGATAGCTAGACATATGACACTATGATGCACTTTTTTTTGGCATGTATACTGAGAAACTTCGGGACGAAGTTTAGACCAAGAGGGGGTGTATGTAGAATCCCGCTCTGGCGCATTGAGAAAACTTATTCTTTGAGGACACTTGCTCGCAAGTGATCTGGACTATTATGATATTAAAACATTTGTCCTTGATTATGATGCGTTATGATAGATGACATGATGTTTTACTGCATTGACATAGATAGGTGTTATTGACTCGGTTTTACTGAGTGTGCATAGTTTTGGACCTTGAGGATGCAGAGGCATCAACGAAACCCTTGGACTCAGGATCGAGTCAGGGAGTGTGCTATTGGGCTTTGATTTTTTTACTGTGATTTTAGTACATTTGATTATATGATATGATGTGGACATGTCTGATATGATTGTTGATGATGCAGGATGATGATAGCTTGCCGACCAGACTCACATATGAAGTAAAGGGGCCACACACGACTACCAGAGAGGTTGAGGGAGAGGTGTCGACAACAGCCCTGCCACAACCTACTAGCACTCCCGTCGTGGCTCGAACTGTAGGTTAACGATTACCTAGTTCGAGAGGAACCACAATGCCATGAGGGCAGGCTGCGATAGTCACTCATGATGATTCTAAGGGGCACGCAATAAGGCAGTGGACTTATTCCTTAGAAGCCCTTAGTCTCCCATAAGTTCACCGGGCGGAGTGTTGACTCCAGAGGTTATTGATGTCTACCAATCAATCAAGAGGCGAGTGGCACCCTTGGAGCACGTGGTGCGTCTTGAAGGGCACATCACGCAAAAGAAACAAAAGAGGTGAGTGGCACCCTTGGAGCACGTAGTGCATCCTGAAGGGCATGTCGCGTTGATAATGTTAATGGAACGAACCTAGATGGCCCTAAGACTAATATCTCATTAAGAAATTTTAAAAGAACTTCTCTAATTAAAATGCCGCCTAGTCCAGAATCTAAGTCCTAAGTCTAAAACTTCGCTAGGGGTAAAATTTTGTCTACCCGTAAGAAATTATCTCTCTAAAAATAAAATAATAAAGTTTAAAAAAAAAAAAAACCACTTAAGTAATAATTGTGGACTTCATAAATTTTTGGGTAAAATGAAGAGAGTAAGAGCTTAAATAAAATATGTGGAAAAAAAAAGGGGGGGGTAAAGAAGAATTTAATTATTTAACTTATTATTAATAAAAAGGAAAAGAGGTTAATTTGCGCAACTGCCATTTTTGGCTCTAATAAAAAGGGGAAAGAAGGGAATAATAAAAAAATTAGGAAACTAGGGAATGGAGGTGACATAAAAAGGGAAAGAGGGAACTTATGGTAAAAAGCAAGAGGCCAACTTAGTAAAGAATCTGCATTCAAGAACCTTCTAATTTTGAACTGACTTAGCATTTTCATTTTAGGGAAAGTATTTAAAACCTGTGAGGGAATCTAGGGACACCTAGGAGTAAATTTAGGAGTAACTCTAGGTGGGTGAGGGAATTGAGACAATTATTAATTTAAAGAAAATAATTATTGGAGGAAAGTGGGGAACGGACGACACTTGTAGGAAGGAGAATTATTAGAAGATTTTTATTAAAACTTAAATTAAATGAGATTTAGGGAAAGTTTGGAAGTTCTAAAACTCTATAAAAGAGAGGAAGGAGGAGAAAGTAAGGCATCGACTGTTAGCATAATGTTATGCTGCCGGATTAGTGACTTGACTGATTTACTTGTGAGGAGTTGGGATTTCCTAGCTCGGATAGGAGTGGTAGCTCGGTCTTGCGAGGTGAGTTGGGAGCTAGACGTACCATCTGGATAGTGTGTGGCCCCTTTGTGGCTCGGGGGACTAAGGGGGAACCAGAGTACCCCTAGCGTTGGCTGGGAGGTACCGATGTAGTCTTGATGGTCAGCGAGCGAAAGCGGCATGGAGCATGCAGACGACACTCGGAGCAGGCGAACAGGCAACGGTACGCAATTATGTTGATTGATAGAATGTTGTAGGATGTATGTTTTAGATCTACCGGTGTATTGAGTAGGAAACTGTTGGTGTAGTTTTATGACTGAAATTTTATAACCTGGCTGATTTATTGGTTGATTGATCTCCCTATGGTGTTGACTGTGACCCTTGTGCTGCTCTCACCATGCTCTTCGATTTACATTTTCAACTGCGTCTTATGTATGAAAGGATAATTTAACTCTGTATTGATGATTTTGGCAAATTAAAATGTGATTATTTCATTCCTAGCGAATTAAAATGTGATTATTTTTACTCCCGGCCTGCAATCTCTTTCTTCAAATCGATATTTCTTATTAGGCGAATCTAGTGTGCCTGAAAACAATTGATGGTAGCCATTCCCTTCCTGTGCTCTGCATCTCTTTTAATTTTTCTTGGCTGAATTATCTAGCGAGTCACCCTTGGTTACTTCACTCCCATACCGAATTTTACTTCCCTGACTGTGTTTTTCTTACTGTCAGTGATTTATATTTTAAATGAAAATTTTTGGTTTTATATTTCAAAAGGCTACTCTGAATCTCATATTTCAAAGGCGAGTTGTATTTTATATTGCAAATGGAGATTTGCTTCGCTGGTATGGCAGCAGTTTATAATTTAAATGACCATTTCAGATTTTAGATTTCCACGACGCATTCATACATTATATTTCAATTTGTGAATCTGAATTTCATATTCAATGGAGAATTTGTATTTTATATAGAAAATGGCAATTTGCTTCAGTGGTATGGAAATGACTTTCATTTTAAATGATAATGGAAGGTTTCATCATCAATGGCGAATTTGTATTTTTTAATTGCAAGTGGCAATTCGTTTTTTTGGTGTGTCGGCTATTATGCATTTCTGGCTTCGGCAACGGTTGATCTTTAATGATTTGCTGGGATGCCTGCAAAACACATTCAGATCCCGACCTCACCCACCTGTGCGATCTACGTTGAGCTTTTGTCTGAACGAATTTAAATATTTGGTCTGGTTAACCTCCCTCCCAATGTGAATGGTAAATTCGTAATTCACTAAGTCATAAATGGAATTTATTTCTGGAACAAGAACTCAGTGGTGTAACCCGACATTTAGTATTTGTAACCGTGCATCCCACTTGTTTTCATTTTCCCTTTGCATGGAGTTGCTACTCATTGCCTTCCTCTGCGTGTTGGTTGAGGGGAAGGTGTTACACATTATTTTCGTCATCTCTATGATCGTTAATGATGTAAACCTATATGTTGCCTTTAGAGGGGTCAGTGGCCTGAGTTCCTAAAGAGAGAAGGGAGAAGAACTTTTCCTGAGAAAAGAAGTTGCATTTTCCTATGTAAAAACCTTATAAAAAATGAAGTTCGCAGGTTGCTATATAGGCAGGGTGCGAGAATGACCCATTCTCACAGGTTGCACTATATCCAGGGTGCAAGGTGTTCACAGGTTTCACTATAGCTAGGGTGCGAGAGTTCCAGCACGTGGGAAAAATGAGCGTTTTCTTGAATCTTCTAGAAGGAGAAACTTCTATGGTGAGGTGGCATCCGAATGGTGTGGATCTTACTCGCTTTCATGATTTATTGGGATCATCCTAACCTCATCACATTATCCTCTTCAACTTATAAAAAGAGAGGAGTTCTCATGGAGAAAGTTAGCTTTTGTTAGCTTGGGTTAGCTTTGTTGGTTCATGAGCTTGTTCTTGATTGGCTTGGAATTATCAGCTTGGTTAGAGTGGCTTTGAGATTTTCTTTGTCAAGATAGATTGTGAGTAACTATCAGATCTATGGTCTCAGAATTCTTGGAGTCAAAGTGTGTGGGGAACGAAGGACAGTTGGAAGGGACCTTACGACATCAAGGCCATGCTTGTAATCTCTCTTTCACATAATATGATACAGTAATATGATTCTTTCCTATAAATCTTGTTGTGTTTTATTTTATGATTTCTTGATCACATACATAGGTTTTTATTGAGTTTATGCTATCGCTATCACTTTGGTTGGTTTGTGTTGTTTTCATCTTGACTACACAGAGCACTGGAGTGAAGCGGGAGAAACAAAGACTATAGGAAGCGATTATAAGGTCTGTTACTTATTCTTGCCTCTTAGTAAATTCACTATTTAAAACTTAAGGAAAGCGTCCTATTCTGTTTTACTTTGTTATAGATCCAGGTGGATCTAGGGAGATCGGTTTGTGTCCGCACTTATGGATTTATCCAATAACAAAATTGGCGACTCCACTGGGGAACGAATTGTTTCCTAGTTAGTTTAGTTTCCCTTGCCTTAATTGCTTGTTTTCTAGTCTCTGAGTCTATGGGAGATCCATCAAGACTCTCTAGATTTGAAAGTTCACTCAAAATTTGTATCCTTTTTCCAAATTTTGTGTTTACAGACATTCTCGCACTGTACCCTTTAGTGGCCTGCGAGAATCATTTGCGTTCTCACACTACTGTGTAATACAGTGCGAGATGTTCGTACCCTACCCGTGTCCAGCCTGCGAAATCCACTGATGTTCGCACTGCACCCTATAGCTAGGCTGCGAACCCATTTGAAATTTCTGTTTGGAATTAGGATTTCTTATCTTTTGATGCCCAGTTTTGTTTTGATCAACTGGATTGAGCTTTGGAGCATATATTGATCTGTTTATAGTCTCCTTGACATCCTTTAAGTTGATTTTAGCCACTTTGAAGGATTAGTCTCTTTTGAGTGTCTTTCAATTACAAAGCGTGTGTTTTCTTTAGAATTGTTTAGGGAAAGATCATATTTATTTTGAATAGTTCTCTTTAAAAGAAAACTTTTAGTTTGGGTTTCTTTGTTTTAAGAAAGTTCATTATTGATTTTAGTGAAAATTTTGAAACAAAAAGATTTATTTTCTTGCTTTATATTAGATTGGGGGCATCCTTGCATTTGAAGTAGTGAAATTGCATGATTGATATTGATGAGTGCGAAATTTTTTTGGGACATCGTGCATATGGGAATGATAAATGTTTTCTCCTTCTCGTAGCATAGATTTCATCGAAATGAAAAGATTGCATCTTCATATCTTTGCATAATTTTTCGAGTCGGTCAAAACACCATATTGTCCACGCCATC
>ML814967.1:44039-58555 GCA_009831015.1 Picea engelmannii | reverse complement strand
TTGACTTTCATCTCCAAGAATGGCCTTCAGATTTTGATTTGATAATTCATAACCAGCTTATTGAAGAAGATTTCAAACCATTCAAACCCAAAAAATCCCGATCTGGGCAAAAATTCGGCTATTCTGGCCATGACAGGCTTTCATCAGATAATTTACCCGAAAATCTTCTTCTTAGCTGGTGAAAGGCAGAGCTTGCACCAGCTAACTAGTTATAATTCTGCCTTCTGTGCTGGTGAAAGCGCAGATGTTTTCAAAATAAAATTTCTTAGTCATGGAGAGTCCATTTTGCATGCTTAAATAGTCGATCGACATCTACAAATCCTAAGCTTTCAAATGGTGCTTTAAAATCTGCATTTGGAGCTCGAGAAGATAGTCAAATTTTCCCTACAAGATTAGGCATCGTTCTTTCAAAAATGCCAGTGCGTTTTTTATCGCAAACAGGGTGGATAGGAAATTCAAGGTCAAAGGAACATCTAAAATCATGCAGATTGTGAACTGGTGGAGAGTGTTGTAACAAAAAATACAGAACAACAGGTTTGTGCAGGTGAAGGCTTGAAGTAAATATTGGATTTGGTATTTTTGGCAGTCTAAGGATATTGATGTCTCCAATAGGTTGGTACCTACATCTTGTTGAGTTGGTGGTCAACTATGGGGATTGTTGTCTCCTACAGATTGGTGCCTGCAAATATAGCAGTTGTAGCTTAAATCTTTGTTTACAGTGGATTGTATATTTGTGTATACATTTCTCATTCAATTTCTTATGAATGGTGAAATAATAAATTGATAAATATTGTAAGAAAATAAAAATCAGATTCAACCCCCTTCTTATTATAAGTGTGCCAACAACATGACATTAAAAGAACATTTGGATATGATTTCATTTGAGAACAAATCTAATTTCATGGTCATCCAATAAACAACCCATAGTCTCAATATCTTCTGCAGAGGAGAATAAGTAGCTACAACCTCGATATCTTCCCATGTAATATGGATGAAAATACTCTTCAATGATCTAGCACATAACTCCTATTTTCTGTGACAACAACTCAGCCATTGCATTGTCAAATAATCATGTGTTTCAGAGAAAAAGAAAGTGTATTGACACTCACTTTCACTTCATGAGAGAGATTCTCAATAATGGTGATATTTCTCTTCAATTTTGTGGATCAAGAGATCAACTCTCAGACATTTTTACTAAACCAATATGAAAAAATGGTTTTGAATTTCAAGCACAACACTTGGGCATTGTAAGTGTTGATAAATGTAACAATTGAGATTAAGGGGGAGTGTTAGAGTTAATATCCTTGTCCCCTTGTCTACTAGCACATCAGGTTATGTTGAGTTAGAATCCAATTAGTCCTTGAGTTAATTTATTGTTTTGTGTAGAGTAGTTATAGATCCATTGAGATTAAGGGGTGGTGTTAGAGTTAATATCATTGTCCCCTTGTGTACAAACACATAGGTTATGTTGAGTTAAACTCCAATTAGTCCTTCAGTTAAGTTACTATAGATCCGAATTTTGAATCTCTTTGTAATCTATATTAACAGATGAACAATGAGAGGGTCATAGAACCTTCTTACATCTTGGTTTACTTGTTGGTTTTGCTTGGGTGCCTTTCATTTTAAAATTCTCGTCATTTAACAAAAGATCCCCTCCAATGTAGTTTATTTTTTTTAACATATCAAGATTGGGTTTAAAATGTGTTATGTTATATTTTATGTGTTGTGTTATGTGTTATTTTATAATTTATATGTTTGTGTAAACGTTATAGTGAG
Source organism: Picea engelmannii (assembly GCA_009831015.1). Classification (NCBI taxonomy): domain Eukaryota; kingdom Viridiplantae; phylum Streptophyta; class Pinopsida; order Pinales; family Pinaceae; genus Picea; species Picea engelmannii. The sequence continues at coordinate 56,779 of ML814967.1, read as the reverse complement.
ATGGACCAGAAACATTAAGCATCATGAATAGAGGCAATGATTGACCCAGTGCCTTGTCATCATGTTCTTTCAATGGTTAATAGTGTGTATAGAAGGGACATGTAATGTTCCCGACTTGGCTAGTCTAGAATACGCTCCTAATGTGTGTGTAGGATCAAAGGTTTACAACATATAAATGATCATACAAATAATAAACGCAACAAAGGACTGCAAAGTTTGTATTATGATATCTCTTTGGATTACAAAATGGCCGAATGCGGCTGAATAAACTGACAATACACGACTAGATCAATAGACAAAGGATCTTAGCCAGAATACAAATATTACATGTTATGGATATCTAGTGTCCCTACCTACTTAGGAAACATTTTCATATTAAAATTGATTATCATAGCCCAAATTCTTCCTAAAACAAAGAATTTCATTGCTAGAGAAACAAAAATGAGTCACCAAAATTTTGGGATATGATTATGAGATAATTTATAAGAAGGGGAAGTAGAATGTGGTAGAAAATGCTCTATCTCAAAGGTATGAAAAGGAAAGGTCCCTCTTTTCACTCACCCTCCTTATATCCAATTAGTTGAATAAGTTCCACAAATAATGGTTCATTTATCCCAATATTACCAACCTCATCTAACACCTTTAAATGACACCTAATGCATCTCAGGGCTACATTTGGCACAATGAATATCCTTGCTATAAAGGGAATCTGTATTTGAGTAAACATTTGACCTTTAAATCAATAGTGTTATTTGAACTCCATGCATCTCCAATAGGATTTCAATACATCATTGATAAAACATATGAAGGGATCAAATGTTAATTTTTTTGGGAAGACATGAAGAAGCATATCTACACTTTTTGTGGAAGAATGTGATCTTTCCAATTATACAAGGTACAAGAAATGAAAACTCCAAGAAAGGGATCAAATGTTAATTTTTTTGGGAAGACATGAAGAAGCATATCTACACTTTTTGTGGAAGAATGTGATCTTTCCAATTATACAAGGTACAAGAAATGAAAACTCCAAGAAAGCTACAACATTTACCAACCTTTACCTATTATACTAGTTGTATGGACTAACATGTCAATGGACTTCTTTCTTGGGTTACCCAAATCTAGCAATAAATCCATCCTCATGGTTGTGGTTGATTGTCATTCCAAATATCCTCATTTTTTTTTCTCTACAACACCCCTTTAAAGATTCTGTGACATATTAAGTATTCATGGATAATATATTGAAACTCCATGGTATGCCATAGTCTATTGTAATGGACCATTATCCAACTTTCACTATAAATTTCTAGTAAGAATTGTTTAGTCTCCAGGGAACTCAATTTCAACTTAGCACTACCTATCAACCCCAAATTAATGGTTGGAATAAATATGACAACAAGTGTTTGGAAACTTATTTGAGGTGATTTAATTTAGAATGACAATCCCAATGGGTTTAGTGGTTACCCTTAGTATAAAGTTGGTATAATACAACTTATACTCGAATGACCCCCATTGAGGTTATCTACACTCTCGAAGATAGTTTGGTAATGGATTAGAATAGGATAAAGAAGTAGTATTATATGCATCATTCCAAATGTCATTTGGAAGAAGGTGATTAGGTGTTCCTTCATCCGTAGCCTTACAAGCAAATCTCCCTCAAAGACAACCACCACCAAAATATTGCTCTAAATTTTTATGTCCCCTATAAGGTCCTCAAATGTATTGGGCCATTGGATTACAAATTATATTTCTAAGCCACTCTAAAATCCATCCAATATTCCATGCCTCCTACTCAACGAAAGCTTTTAGATCTAATTTTTGTGTTCAAACATGCCTTCCAAAATTGGATGAAAAAGATTCCATTTGATTTCATCTTAAGGATACCCTTGACAAAAGAAAGCATCATCTCCACTAGTGCAATATCCAAGAGTTTTTGTTACAATGGAATTATACATATCCCAACAATGCCACATGGGAACCAATTGATATCCTTTAGCAATTCCAATTAATAAATAAGCAGAAGAAATGCAATGTGATGTCTTGTCAAATTATTTGTAATTAGAGATCTACTCAATTGGAGGTTTCATCCTCCAAGATGGAAGTGAACATTGCTTCCAATAATAATAATAAGGGTATACCATTTTAGTTCTATCAATTTATCTATTGTTGTTGCAATCTGTCTTTTCTATAGTAAATCTAGGTAATATGTATTATTTTTGTTCTGTATCTTTAAATTTAATAATAAAGAACACAAAATTAATAATAACAAGGTCCAAACCAATTTCAAAATACATATTATGATGTTGTGAATAAGATTATTAGTATTTGTGAATTAAAACAATTGTACCATTCAAATATAAGCTATATAGAATACATTGATATATACAATGAATTAAAACCAAAATCATGCAATGGAATGCAATGGAATGCAAATAGAGTTACGAGGAACATATGAGGTTGGAGAAATAGAATTTTAATATTGAAAAGAAAGAGAGACAAGGTATGACCTTCAGTGCAATATCTCAAGTTAAAGGTTTAAATGATTTTTTCTCATATGAACAACATAAAAAATGGGAAAGTTAATAGGTGTGGGTAAATTAAAAGTGGAAGAAGACAAAATGAGATTAGTCACTTCCTAATATATCTTCTATTTATTATATATATCATTAAACATTGTTACTTTATTACTATTTACCTTCATTATGTTATAACTTTGAAGTGACCTTATTGATAGTACTCTCTAAATAATAGATGATACTTAGTAAATTTCAAAGGATCAAATTCATCTAAAACATATACATAATAATAATAATGATCAACTAATTTTTTGTTGCAATTCCTTGCAATTGGAACCAAAGTAGATACATAACTAGAGCCAGAGTAGATACATCTCAAATCTAGATCAATCAAGTGCTAAAAGGGTTCAAAGTCTTCTAGGTGCAAAACTCCTCATGTTGTGTACTCTAAAATAGGTTTTCACCTCAAGGAATTTGATCTCTCTTAGCATTTCGTAAATCCAAATTTGGTATGTGTATGTTTTAGACCTATGAAGTAAATCAATTCATACAAATTTTTAAGAAAAACATAAATTAATCAATGGCTCATACACATAGTACACAAAGATTTGTATTGGAAACCCTTAATCAGGAGAAAACCAACCTTCCTTAGTGTCACACCTATCAACTCTTCATTGTATTAATTTCACCATTCATAATACAATATATAAAATATTTTAGGTATTTTGCAACTACCAAAACCCTAATCCCTTAATACAAGATTAATTTAGAAAACATAAAAATAGTGAAAAATGCTAAAATAGAAAAAACCAACCCAAACAAATTTCGAGGTGCTTCCCCAATTCCTGTTAGCTCTGGGCTAGCGCCCGGATTCAAAGGTTTCACCTAGGAAGGGGGGTGAATCCTTCCTTCCCCCCTACAATCCCTCAAACATAAGTTGTCTACGCACACATACACAAATCTGGTGATGGGATCATCAGACGTTGTCATCAAATATGACACACACGAACACACACATGCAAATAATATAACATATAACCAACATTCTCCCACTTGTTGTTTACTCTGCATACAAGGGGTCACATGATTCCATAGTTAATAATCTAGGGCAAAACTTTCCATTTTTTCTCTACATCAGGAGAACTTAGCGATGCTCATAGACTTTGTCAATGAATTTGCAACATTCTTCAAAGTGTCAACCTTCTCCAACAACACCTTCTTTTCTTTAACCATGTCTCTCACAAAGTGATATTGAACATCAACATGCTTTGCCTTTGAATGATAAGTTGGTTTCTTTGCCAGGAAGATTTCACTTTGACTATCACAATCTGTCCTTATATATTTTTGTACTGAAGTGATACCTAAACACAATCATTGTAATCATATTTCTTCCTTGCATTCATGAGTAATTTCCATGTATTCAACTTATGTAGTTGAGAGTACCACTAAAACCTATATTTTTCTTAGCCAATTGATTTCTCCTCCAAATAGGTTAAACACGTACCCACATGTTGATCTTCTGCAATCCATATCTCCAACCTAGTCTACATCGAAAAACCCATGTATGTCCAACACGCTAACCAATATCGGTATTCATTGGTAGCACAATTCATAACTAGAAGTTCAATGCAAATACCTGAAAACCCTCTTTATTGTTGTCCAATTTTCCTTCCATGTTTTTGACATATATCTGCTCAAAACTCCGACTGCATGTGTAATGTATGATATATTACATACCATTTCATACATCAAACTTCCAAACATACTACCATATGGAACATGGGACATGTTCTCTTCCTCTTCCTATGTCTTGGGACACTGATATGCAGATAAATTTACGCCTACAGGATTAGGAACCTTGACCAGTTTACTTTCCTGAATATTAAATCTATACAATAGTGTCTCAACATATTTTCTATGATTCAACCGGAGTTTATTGTTTGCATGCCATGTCAAGTTTGGAGGATAACTAGGATTTGACCTCCTTAATAACATCTATGTTATTTCCTGCTAGAAACATGTCATCGACATACAACACTACATAAATGAATTCATTACCAACCTACTTGGAATATACATAGTGATCAACCCTTCTTATCACAAATCTCGATCTGAGGATGTATGCATCAAACTTTTGGTACCACATCCTACGTGATTTGTTCAAGCCATATAGTGAATTATTTAGCTTACAAATCAACTCGTTTTTTACCTTCACTTCAAATCCTTCTTGTTTCTTCATGTATATTTATTCTTCCAAATCCCCATGTGGTAATGTTGTCTTCGCATCCATCTTTTCTACTTCAAAATCAAAAGTAGAAACGACAGATAAAATAAATCTAATAGAAGTTAACCTGGAAATAGGAGAAAATGTTTCACCAAAGTCAATTCCCTCTACTTGGGAATAACATTTTGCTACTAATTGAGCTTTGTATTTCTCCACTTTTCCTTTTGTATTTGACTTCTTCTTAAACACCCATTTGTTTCCAATGGCCTTTCTTCTAGTTTCCATCTCAACTGGATCACATGCCTCATTCTTAACCAAGGCATCCATATCTCCAACCATGGACTTCTTCTAGAGTTTACTATCCTCTGAATTCACTACTTCCTTAAAAGTTCTGAGATTATCATCAATAATAGATAAAGAAAAATTAGTACAAAACAAGGTGAAGTATACCTTTCTGGTTGTCTTCTTTCCCTCATTGATCTCCTCAACACTGGAATATGAGGTTCTTCTTCTTATTATTCATCATCTTTCATTGATTCAGATTTTGCATCATCCAAGTCAAACTCTCTTTACTTAGGTTCTTATTTCCTTGGTAGGAATTCTTGTTTAGGAACATCTTTACCTTATCTAATTGACAACATGCCAACTATAAACAATCTTCCTAGTTTTTGGGTTCCAAATCTTATAATATTTCATACCATATTTATAACCAATAAAGATACACTTTTCAACTTTATTATCCAGCTTACTCCTATTTTCCTTTGGAACATGTACATAAGCATCACAACCAAATACTCTGAGATGTCAAAGAGAGGGTTTCTTACTAGTCCATACCTCATGTGGATTTTTTTCCACAAAAAATGATGAGGGTGATATATTTACCAAGCAACTTGCAGTACGCACTGCCTTTGCCTATAATCCTTGTCTTAACCCAACACCACTGAGCATCCTCCTTGATTTTTCTATCAACATATTATTCATACATTCTGCAACCCCATTATGTTCAAGTGTGTATGGAGTATTCTTCTACCTTGCTATAACGAACTTCTTACACAACTCTTGAAATTCATTCCCACATTATTCTCCACCATTATCTATCCTCAACACCTTTATTTTCTTCTCCGTCTGATTTTCTACTAGGGACTTAAACTCTTTGAATTCATCAAATACCTCATATTTATTCCTAATAAAATAAATCCATGTGTTCCTTAAGAAATAATCTATGGATAAAACATAATACACAAATTTACCTATTGATGGAACAAGCATAGGTCCAAAAAGATCACTGTGTATCAACTCTAAGATATCCTTTGCTCTTATAGCACTAGATGGGAATATTACTCAGTTTTGTTTACCATATATGCAATTTTCAAATAAATCAAAATACATGAAGAAATTAGACATACCTCCAACCATAACTTTACAATGTAGTGTTTGAGGGCCCTTTTCTCCAATATGTCCCAGTCTTTGATCCCACAACATGGTCTTCTTTACAGGGCTAATATGGCACATATGTTGTATATTTCTCTGCTCATGGACAATATAATTGTTACACCCATCAATATAAGTGCTTCCCAATAACTTGTACAGAGTTCCACACCAAAATTCCCTCATCAACACCATTGTTCCTCGTACCATCTTGCAAGTTCCCTTTCCCAATAAAGTATCCACATTTGCATCATCCAAATTACTTACATATATTAGGCTCCTGGCTAGATCTAGAATGTGCAGAACTCTAGGGAGAGTTCTAATCCTTCCATCTTTCAACAACAACTTAACCCTTCCACATCCCATGATTTTGGTTGTCAAGTCATCTCCTGGGGTGACATCACCACCATCGTACTTTCCATATTCACTTAACCACTCCCTGTTAGGATTCATATGAAATGATGCATTTGAGTTGATCAACTATACATCAAGATCTACATGTGTACCTGTAGATGTCATGTAAACATCACCTCATTCTTCTGTGGAGTTTTTTGCCTCTGTGGAAGAGGCATCATCATATCCATTTGCTTTATCAACATTCTTAGACATGCAATATTTCTTATAATTACGAACTTTACCACATTTCCATCATTTCCTCAAATATTTTCCTGGGGATTTTGATATACCTTTAGATTTAGATATCCCCCCGAAGACTTATTTTTATTCCGATCTTGGGAAAAACCTCTTATAGATAAAGCATCTATGCTATGACTATCCATGTTTTTTTTCCTCATCTCTTCCGATAATAAGGATGAAACTACATCCTCATACTTTAATGTAGATTGAGTGGTACTACCAATTTCTACAACTTGATTATCCCAAGAGTCTAGCAAATAACATAACAAAGCAATACAGTTATCTTCTTATGAAATCTTATTAATAGAGATAGGTTGACTTACAAAAGTATTGAAAGCATTTAGATGCTCTGTCACATAATCTCCATCTTGCATCCTATGACGATACAACTTACTTTGAAGAAACAACTTGTTTACCAAGGACGTTGACTAATACAAATTCCCGAATGTTTCCCATAGTTTCTTGGTCATATATTCTCCCGACACATTGAATAACACCGAATTTTCCAAGCAAAGTCGAATCGTACTCATTTCTCTTCTATCTAGATTCTCCCAATATTCTTTGAACATACCAGTGAGTAACAGTAGTTTGTGTACCATGATCCACAACAATCCATTATTCTTTGTCTACAAGAAGGTCCTCCATATTGATTCTATAACTCAAAGTTTTGACCATTGAACTTCTCAATCTTGATTCTAGAACTACTTGTCATTCTCTTTCAACACACGAATCACCACTGCAAAACTCCAACTGAACCCTGGTTTATCATACACACCTTCCCACTGCGGAGGGCATAATTGTACGTATATACAAATAATCTGATTTGAGGAGAGAGGTCAGTATTTTTAAAGTGAGTGATTCACATTTTTTCTACTGACGATGTTGTTGATGTTTGAAGTGAGGGATTCACGTTTTTTAACTGACGATTATGTTTACGCTTGATATGAGAAAGCGTCGGCCAAAGAATGGATTTGATAGATATCAGCATCATTGCATGAATGCATGGCACTGATCATGAATGACTGAGGTACACCATAATTTCTAAATGTTTGTAAATATACGATCCTGGTCCCATCCCTGCTTTTTTTTAGCGTGTGGGGATCAATTCACGTTGCTTTTTAAGAAATCTATGGCTTTCTTGTTTCACTAGTTTTTTTTATTGCTTTATTGATAAATTTTGGATTACAAAATCATGGCATAGGTTTTATATTCACTTTTGTTTATTGTTTTATTGATAAATTTTTGGATTACAAAATTATGGTTTAGGTTCTATATTCACTGGCCACCATCCTAGTGTTTCAATGGTTTTTCAAAATGTTGAATCTATTCATATATTAAATAAATGTAATTTAAATAAAGTTATTAATTATTGTATTCTCGGATTCCAAATTTATTTTAAATTTGATAAAAAATATTAAATGTAAATTAATAAAATATCATTTCAATGAACATAGATTTCACATAGCAATTATGAATCGTCTGTTAGATATGTGTCTTATATATAAATAACGATGTTTCCTTTATAGCCGAAGTAAATTATATATATATATATATATATATATATATATATATATATATATATATATATATATAACATATTTCATTATAATAAATAAGTAAAAAATATCTATATTTGTTGCCATTACAACATACTTATTATGAGTATGAATTCCTGTGGGGAGGATAACAATATTATTCACAACCATCCAAGCTACACTCAATTGACTAAAAAAAAATCTATATATTATATTAAAATTATAGAAAATTAATTTAATTAGATATAAAATTTTAAGTGTATCTAATGTAATAATAGATTTTTTTAGGAAAATAGATATTGTAAGTAAGGAAATGAGAAAGTTTTTATTTTTGATAAAAAAAATAAAATAAAAGGTGGAGAAACAACCACAACTATTCAACCACTATGTTAATAGGAGGCACCACTCTTTTATGATTACCCAACACATAAATACAATGAAAGATAAATATACTACTAAAAAAACACATTAACGTGTTTAATATACACTCATAGTCACATGCCATGAACATTAATCAAAATAACAACAATATCCATCATATATCTCTATGAACATACATCAATTATATTGATGTGTTTACAGTATTAACATCTAATCAAATTAAAAATATGATAATATTTAAATATCTTATTATTAATAGTAATATATTAATATACAAACCATAGATTACTATTAATACTACTAAAAAACACATTAATGTGTTCAATATACACTCATAGTCACATGCCATGAACATTAATCAAAATAACAACAATATCCATCATATATATCTATGAACATACACCAATTATATTGATGTGTTTACACTATTAACATCTAATCAAATTAAAAATATGATAATATTTAAATATCTTATTATTAGTAGTAATATATTAATATACAAACCATAGATTACTATTAATACTAATTTCTATGTATTTAATTTTTAATATATTGTTATATCATATGTGTAATATATTTCCTAATATATAATTTGGTCACTATTAATATTAATTTCTTTGTATTTATTTTTTAATATATTGTTATAACAATATATATCATATGTGTAATATAATTTTTAATACATAAATTTATTATTATTATTATTATATTTTTGGATACAATCTAATTTAATTTTTAATATATTATTATAATAATATATTTAATATATAAATTTTTTTGGACTCATTTTTATATTTTTGGATACAATCTAATGTGTTTATATGATTTAATGTTCTATATTATGTTTTTTTAACTTGAAAATTTATATATTAAAATGAAATTGTTTATATTGAATTATTATTGTTATTCATTTTGATGATATCAACTCAATAATATTTATTCGTAATTGAATAATTCACTATTTAAATTTCAAATTCCTTTTTAAATTCTCAAATCATATATTAATAAATTAATAAAAAAATCCTATTTTCTTTTATATCATTTTTTAATTGAAACAAGAATATTATATCATAAAGGGGCTATGGAATATGTTTATATGATTTAATGTTCTATAATATATATAATATATATTGTCACAATTTATTACATATTTATAAATATATTATTATATATTTATATTAACAAAAGTTAATTATTTAAAATATGAGTTAACTACTTTTGTTTATTTATTTTGAATATTGTAATCACACATTAAAGTATTAAGTTTGAAATATTAATATATGTTGTTATAATTCATTACATATTTTTAAATATATTATTATATATTTATATTAACCAAAATTAACTATTTAAAATATAAGTTAATTAACCTTCGTTTATTCATTTTGAATATTGTACTCCCACATAAAATATGTTAGAAATATTAAGTTTGAAATGTTGTAACATAACCTAATCCTCTTTTATTCTTTTCTACCTGTCATAATGCTAGGTAAACCACTTTAATTCATTTTTTGAAACATTTTGTTTTTTGACACAACATGCTATCATATATGTTGTAATAATTTATTATTACATATTTATATAAATATTATTATAAATTTATTTTTATTCAAAATCAATTTTTGGAAACATAATTTTCCTAACCCATTTGTTTATTTTTTATTTTTCATTGTAACTTTGTAATATAAAACCTCTAAAAATAAAAATATTACATTTAGAATGTCATAAATATGTTGAAACCCTCTTTTATTTTAAACAATATAACCAGATACGACCTCCTTTTATTCTTTTTTTTTTAATGTTACTGTGTAACATAATGTATGTGCAAAATAATCATTTATCATATTTTTAGTAATTTTATTACATATTAACAAAAATATTTCCATACATTTATATTAACTAGAATTAACTTTAAGAAATATAGGTTATATCACTCTCTTTTGTTCATTTTTGAATGTTATAATGCAACATAAAACCTCTTAAAGTCCTACATATCATAAGTTGCATAACACAATTTTACTAACATGACATAAAACCTCTTAAAGTGTCACATTTAAAATGTTAGAATGTGCCATAACTTTCTTTTATTTTTAATTGATTACCACAATAAGTTGCATAACACAATTTTACTAACATGACATAAAACCTCTTAAAGTGTCACATTTAAAATGTTAGAATGTGCCATAACCTTCTTTTATTTTTAATTGATTACCATAATAGGAGGCAAAACTCTTTTATTCCTTTTGTAAATGCCACAATGCAACATAATCTTCTACAATATGTGTTTCCATAATTTATTGCATATTTATCAAAAAATCACCATATATCTCTATTCACTGAAGTTGTGTTTTGAAAACATGTGTTAATTAACCCTCTCTTTTTTTCATTCCTAACCATTATAAAGAAACATAAAATTAACACTCTTGTATAAAAACTCATCAATTATTATATTTGAAATGTCAGAATGTCACATTTAACTCTCTTTTATTCCTTCTTGAATGTCATAATACAAGGTAACCCTCTTTTATGCCTTTATTGAACATCTCAATACAACATAATGTGCTTTACATCATAAAATTTCATTGTGTATGTTGTCATAGTTAACTATGTATTTATAAAAATATTAGGGTATGTGCAAGCTAATGATGGTCTCTCATGATGCGTTAGTGGCAATAAAAACCTGAAAAAACAACAACCTGTTAACTCGGAGGGATTATTCAAGGTATTTTTCCAATGAAATTGAATATGGTGTAAGAAGATGAAACATAAGAAATTGAATTAGAGTTCTGAATATGAAACTTTTATTCATATATGTTGTGAATAAATATGTCAAATTTGATTTTTTATAATAGTGGTATCTTATTTTTCCAACAAAATATAAGGTATATGTTTTTTTTTTTGTGGAGGTGTTCAATAAATTAATGATGGAATTTCATTCAAAAAACTTTTATACTTGTAGAGAACCCATTTTTCTTGTGGCGTGTATTTTTTGGAAAAATTTTATATTAATTATAAATTTTTATATATATATTTAAATTATAAAAGTTAGCATATGCCTAAAGTTACAACATCTTTTGTTGGTGTAGGCTAAGAGGGTATTGACATAATCAAAACAACTTTTTTTTATATATCGTAGGTATCGGTCTCCTCCAATGCCGCATATAACTCATTTGAGAAATGGTTAAGACGAGAAAAAGTTATAACATAAATAAGAGAGATATGTATTCTAGGATTTTGATATATGTGAAGACAAAAGTAGATTAAAAATAGTAAACAATACTTTTTATTTTTTTTTAATTATATAATTGAAATCTGCATAGCCGACTATATCTATGTCGATAGTTTCGTCAACAACTGAATTATTTAGCCTATAGAAAAGCAACATAAAAGACATATATATAGAGGGGTATTCATAAAAATAGAGTTTTTATCAATTTGTAGACCAAAACACTAGGTTTTTCATCCCAAACATAAATCTGAGCCAACCAAGTCAACATACACCATGTCAATTATGCCACCAAAAAATTGAATTCAAAATAACATGTGCACATTCTTAGGAGTGCACACACACTCTAGGAATGCTAACGTGCTCCTTAAAGTAATTCCTCCACCCCTCCTTCCATCCCTCCCTCTCTCTCTCTCTACTACATCTAGCCCCCACTCACTCTCCCTCTCTACCCCCACTGTCTATCTCCCTCTCTCCCTCATACTCCTATACATGGTAATACCTAGACATGGAAAGTCTTAGACATCACAAGGCATGTAAATACATAAACCTAGACCTTACCTTAACATGCCTCAAATTCTCACACCCACTCCCTCCCTATCCCTCTCCTCTTCCACTCTTTCTCTATTTCTCTCTCCTTTTCCCCTTTTCCCCTCCCTCCCCTCTCTCTTCCACCTCTCTTCCACCCTTTCTCTATATCCTCGTTGTTAGTCTTAGTCTCACTCTCTTTGCCCCTTTTTCTCTCTCTATTCTCCCTCTCTATCTCCCTATATATCCCCCCCTTCCTCTCACTCTCA